>JAQZBX010028815.1:0-27629 GCA_029593785.1 Cabassous unicinctus
ATGAATCTTTGATCTTGTACTGCAAACTTAGCCTTCTGTTGTGGGGTGCCTGAGGGTTGCCACCTGAGAGCCTCCTTGTTGCTCAAGTGTGGCCTCTCTCTAGTCCAAACTCAACATATGGATGCATTGCCTCCCCCCCGGTTTGGGACGTGACTCCTGGGGATGAGCCTCCCTGGCAATGAGGGATTAATTCCAAGTGCCAACTTGCAATACAACTGGAAAAAGACCTTGAATAAAAGGGGGAAAAAGTAGAAACAAATGAGTTCATATGGCTAAGAGACTTCAAAGAGAGTCGGGAGGTCATCCCAGAGGTGACGCTTGAGCACACCTCAGTAGGATCTCATGGAACACCAGAGTGGATATCATTCCACACAGATGGGCTCCTTGGGGCTCTGGAGACACCCAGGTCCTATATAAGGGGGGATGCCTCCAAAGATTGATGCCTTATCAATGGGCTATACTTTGAAATCTGTGCTCCTGAGAATGACAGAGTTGGACTCAAATAAGTCCTCCCTGCACATGGTCCATCAGACCCTTCTGTTTAGACCTGTGCTTGGTGCTGGAGTTTGTGGGTGTACTTCCAGAGACTGGAGCCTTTGGCCTGCCCATCTGCCAGCTGTGCCTGGATTCTCAGTGGAGCTGCGGCTTCTGCTCTGCGGCTCAGTGGACTCAACCAGGTCACCTGGCAAGGAGATGATGATGGACAGCGGCCATCCTGGGTAATGGAGGGAATCTGCAGCTGCAGGCAGGATAGTCCCATCCATCTTATCCATGGGATATGGGCCCCTTCTGACTTGGAGGTGGGGTGGACGTCGCTATCCCAGATTCCTCAGGATTGGGGGAAGAGCTATGGACTGAAGTGGACTTACTGGTGTTCTGTTGTAGACATGTTGTGATTCAGGCAGTGGAGGAAATTACAACATTGGCATGGAGCCAGTAGCCACTGGATGCTTTTGGGGCAGGGAGGGGGAAGACCAGTTGTGGTAAGGGGGCTTTTTCGGGACTTGGGATTTATCCTGGATGGCGTTGCAATGGCAGATATAGGCCATTTTACATCAGCATATAGCATGCAGAACTGTGTGGGAGAGAGTGTGTTCTATGGTGTGAAATGTGATCCATGCTTGGTGGCAAAGCCCCAGGATGTGTATATCCATTGCAGTTGATGTGCCACACTAATGAAGGATGTCTGTGTGGGAGGTTGTGGGAGGTTTGGGAGGTGGGGAACATGGGAGTCACTGTAGTTTTTGTGTAACACTTATGTAATCTAAGCATCTTTTAAAATATAAAAATAAGTAAATAAATAACTAGTTAGTAGGAAAAAGAAAAGTACAACTTATGTTATATGATGTGTAAAAGGAAGCCAAGGAAACATAAATAAAATACATACAAATATATACCTAATATATTAAAGAAGAGCTACAAGTAAAAAAAAAAAGTTATCTTAGATCTACATCCTTAATTTGATCATTACTCTGAGGATATTTCTTATTTTACGACTCTTTACTAGGAATGACTAGGGATAAGATATAGTTTTATTTTCCGAGGTGGCATGTCTTAAGCCTAATAAATGTCTTCTAAATTCTTGCAAAGAAAAAAATTAAGGAAATAAAATAGTAAGCCAATTTCCCTCTTGGATATAAATTTTAAAAATCTTAAAAAGAATAATAAGCCGAGTCTCATGATATATAAAGGACATGGTATATCATGGTAGGATGAATTTTTTATTTTGACAGAAGGCAAGGTTGCTGAACAATTGTATATCAAGAATATGAAGAAAATCTTACAAGTATCTTGATATAGAAAAATAATTTGATAAAATTTAACATCAATTCATCATACATCTGTTTGCAAATGAGGCAAAGAAGGAAACTCAATCTGATAGAGTATTTTCACAATATTTACAGCACAGCACACATATAAGTAATGTGAAATGTGCATTTTTTACATTTTAATGAAGAACATAGCTAGTAAAATAAAGCAAGAAAACTAAGTAAAAATTATAAAGATGGGAAGAAATATAACAGATATTCTTCCTAGACAACTTAGTTACATACCAGTTAATTTCCTTTGCCACAAGCTCTGATAGCACACTCTACCTCCTCACATTCGTACATAGCACACAATATTGCCTGCTTCATTTGTTTGCCTCAATACCTGATGAAATAAATGAGTGCAGAGCTCTTGGGGAGTATATTAAAATATAAAAATTGTTGCCATAGAATTTAGAAGCAAATTGATATAAGCCTAAACCACTGGGCTTCTGTCAAAGCAAAACCAAAAGTGCAAGAGCCATGGAAAACCAGACGACAAAGCTTGAAATAAACCAAAAGAATTACCTAGCACATTTTTTATCACAAAGTTTCATATGATTTTTGAAACAATTGGAAGTACACCAAGTTCCAATAATCCATAATTAAGGCAGGATTTTTTCAATCTCAGCAATACCAATATATGGGGTTAAATAATTCTTTGTTGTAGAGACGATCTTGTATATTGTAGATATTTTAGCATCATCCTTGGACTTATCCAATGGATGTCAATAGCAGCAACCATCCCACAATACCTCATTCTCAGTTAGGACAACCAAAAATATCTCCAGAAATTGCAAAATGTCCCCCATTTGGCAAAACCACCAAATTGAAAACCACTGCTTTAAGGGTCATTATGGATTTTTCACTCAGTTTAAGATGTGTGCCTCAGTTACATTCCAACTTGGTGTCACATGAAGTTTGCTAAGGCATAGGAACAATCCAGAAATTGTTTCTTCTTATAAGAAACTTTCTATCTATTGTGGATGGAAGAGTTTTGCCCTAAAATCCTAAAGCCCTACACTGTCATTTATCTATAGAAGCCTGACAAAGTCTCCAGAAAGTATCCATATTTGGCTCAGAAATTTCAAACCTCATCAATCTACCCAAGACTCTTGTCTACTATAAATTATCTCAACTTTATAAGTTTGTGAATTTGAGGGGGATTGATTTTCTACACTATATTATGAATGAGTCTCACAAAGGTGTCTAAAGTTTTGCTACTTTCTGCTTACAAGGTCCAGAGAGCATTATATCATCAATGTAATGGAACTGAATTATATGGAATGAAGAGCTAGAGTGCTGACAGACAACTCAAAATGCAAAATATCTGGAGATTAAAAACACACATGGGTTTTATTTAGAAGTGTGCTCTCCCTGGCTGGCATAAGCTGCCCCAGAAGAGAGGCAAATGCATTCATAGTGAAGAGAACACTCTCCTTGCTCTGCCTGAGGTCCCTTGCCTCTTTACCTGCCTGCCAGCAGAGGGAGACAGGGGTGTGGGTCCAGCCCTCTGACAGAGTGGTTACCCCTCCCTTGCCTTGCCTGGTGGCATCCCCTCTACTCTAGGCCCCTCTCCATGGCAGGGAGGGGTGGCCCCGCTGTTAAATGCATCAAATGCAAGCAGGGCTTAGAGGGAAATTTATATCATTGACTGTACATATTAGTAAAGTAGAATGATATGATGTAATATAATTAATATAATATATTATAAGCCATATTAGGTCACTAGAAAATAAGAGCAACTTAAATTCAAATTAAGGAGATAAAAAGAAACAATAAAAATGAAAACATAAGTAGATGCAATTGAAAACAAGAAAACACTAGAGAAAATAAATGAAACCAAAAGCTAGTTCTTTGGAAAAAAATCAATAAAATTGATAAACCTCCAGCCAAGCCATGCAGGAAAAGAGAAGACAAAAGTGATGACTATAAAAGTGATATAGAACCCATGATTATAATCTCATGGACATTAAAAGGATACAAAAGGAATATTAGGTATCACTCTAAGCCCCAAAATTTGGTAACTTGGATTAAACAGACAAATTTCTTGAAAGATACAATCTAGCAAAACTCACAACAGGAAAAGTAAATGTTTTAAAATTTTAATCAACAATTAAAAACAGTGCAAATCAGAAATTTCCATGTCCACATTGCTTAATTGGTGAATTAAAGCAAACATTTACAGAATAAATGATGAAGACTTACTTGGGAGGAATGTGGAAAGATGGCAGAGTATGAAGCACCAAGATGCAGTACTTCCATCATAACAATTATTAAACAGGAAGGAATTGGACTAAAACAACTATTTTGAAACTATGGAGGCTAATAGAAGACTATACAACATCCAGGGAAGAGTAGGAAGAAAAGGCTGAAAATTACTGTTAGAAAAGTAAATTGTTGTTTTCAAATAGCAGTTTCCAGTGCTTATCCCCCACCCTGGCAGCAGGCCGCTATGGAGTACACCACTTGCTAGCTCACTGGTGACAGAAATGGGCACAAAAATCTACTACCTCAAGAACAGGGCTGGGCCCAGCCAATTGCTCATCACAGGTTTTGATTGCTGACTTTGGATGGCAGAGACCCAGCTCCAATCTGCCTGGAAGAAAGGTGGCAGCAGAGAAAATTTGAAGACTCTATATTTCCTCAAGGATGTAGGGGAAAAGTTCAAGGGTTGCATTTGCCGAGCAGGTTGAAAAGCTCAGGTTTGGGGAGCTGTGGAAGAAGGTACCCTTCCTGATCCACTCCCCAGGGAAGTTTGGAGCCCATCTGCAACCCCTTCATGGGTCAATGGCTCTGTTTCAGCTGGAAAAGACTGACTTGGGAAATTCCTCTCTATTGTGCCCTCCCTCCCACAATTTGCCTTCCAGAGAATACCAAATATGATAAACATGAAGAAAAATATACCCCAACATATATTCATCACACTATCAAATACAAAGGACAGGAGAGAGTTTCAAAAGCCACAAGAGAAAAGCAACCTGCTATGTACAAGGAAGTTCCAATTAGACTGAATGCCTATTTCTCATCAGAAAACATGGGGGCAAGAAGACAGTGATTTGAAATACTTAAAGTGCTGAAAGAAAACAACTGCCAATCAAAAATTTTATATCCTGTGAGCCTTTCTAAAATATGGGAGAGATTAAGATATTCCCAGATAAACAAAATCTGAGGTTGTTCATCACTACTAGTCCTACCCTATGTGCAATGCTAAAGGAAGATCTTCAGACTGAAATTAAAGGAGCATAGGTAGTGGTTCAGGGTAGCATAAAGAAATAAGGACTTCCTATAAAAGTACCATTTAGGTAATTATAAATGCCAGTATTATTGTATTGTACTGTTTGGTATGTAATTCCACTTCTCACTTCCTACAGGTGCTAAAATGTAAATGCATAAAAAGTAAGGATGAATCAATGGTTTTGGACATATAATGCACAAAGATATAAGTGGTAACAAGTTAAAAAGTTGTAGGTTCAGAAGAGTATAGGAAAATTGTACATGTATCAAACCATGTTGGTATAAAAAAAAATAGGACTGTTATATTGTATGATGTTAAATTTTAACCCCATAGTAACCACAAAGAAAATAGATCCAGATAGCAAAAGAAAAGACAGTCATCATTTTCTAAGTCAAATTGAGCATATAAACACACTAACTTCCCCTTCCAGCATGGGATATGACTCCAGTAATGAGCCTCCCTGGCACTGAAGGATTATTACCAAGCACCAACTAGCAATACATCTGGAAAAAGACCTTGACCAAAGGTGGAAATGGTAAATACAATTGAGTTTTTATGGCTAAGAGATTTCAAGGTGAGTCTGGAGGTCATTCCAGATGTTACGCTTATGCAAGTCTCAGCAAGATCTCCTTGACTGTCACAGTAAACAGTGTTCAAATAGTGGTGTTCCTGAGGCTCTACAGGCATCCAAAAACTATAAGCAGGGCAGACAGCTCAGGAATTCAGCAACCTGTCAGGGCACTTTACTTTGGAATTTATGCTCCCCAGTGTAACAGTGGTAGACTTATTTGTAGGATCACTACACATGACTCTTCTGGAACCTTTCATTCGAACTGCTAATTAGCACTATACTTGATAAATATATGTCCCAGAGACTTAAATCTTTGGTCCATCCATATGCCATTAGAGCCCTGAATATCAGCAGAGTTGCAATGCTACTCTTCAGTTCATTGGACACACTCAGAACAACTAACAAGGAGATGATGATGGACAACACCCATCCGAAGGAATAGAGAGGGTCTGCAACTGCAAGCAAGATAGTTGTATCCATCTGCCTCATGAATCTAAGCTCGCTCTCAATTAGAAGCAGAGTAAGCATTACCGTCCCTAAATCCTCAAGATTGGATAATGAACAATGGACTAAAGTAAACTTATTACTATTCCACTATAGACTTATTAATATTCTAGCAAAGGAAAAACTCTTATCATTGATATAAAGGCAGCAGCCACCAGAGGTTCTGAGGGATGGGAGAGGGAAGAATAGGTGTAATATGGGAGCATTTTTGGGACATTGGAATTGTCCTGCATGACATTGCAGTGACAGATACAGGCCATTGTATATTTTGTCATAACCTACAAAATTGTGCTGGACAGAATTTGAACTATAATGTAAACTGTAGTCCATGGATAGTAGCAATGCTCCAAAATGTGTTCATCAATTGTAACAAATATACCACACTAATGAAGGATATTGTTAATGTGGGAAAGTGTGGGAGGGGGAGGAAATGGGGAATATGGGTATCCCTTACATATTTTATGTAACATTTATGTAATCTAAATCTTCTTTAAAAATAAAAATAATATTAATTTAAAAAAATGATTGAGGGCTTGGTATATTGGCCTGTTTTCTTTAATTATGCATTGCCTATATGTTTTAGAGATTTTTATCATTTTATTGAGAATGTATCAGGACTCCCCAGGATTCAATTTTAATATTTTGTTATGTATTGTGTGGGCCTCTATCTATTGAGAAAACTTACCAATGATAGCACAAATACATTCATATTCCACAGAAGTATGCTGAATCCATTCATGTGTAAAGAATAACACAAATGGTGCTAGGAAAATAGGATATTCACAAAGAAATTAATGACGCTGGACCTCTACTTCCCATGATATACAAAAATTAATTCAAAATGAATCTACTGCTTAAGGATGAGGATTAAAACCAAAAAACTATTAGAAGAAAATATATGGGTAATTCTTCATTATCTTGGATTTCTCAATGGATTCTTAGATACAACACTGAATGTTTGAACAACAAAAGAAAATAAGTCAGACTTCCTCAAAATTAAAAACTTTTGTACATTAAAAAAGATTGTCAAGAAAGTGAAAAGATACCTACAGAATGAAAAAAATATTTGTAAATCATATATCTAAGAAGAGCATGCTGTTATCCAGAATATGTAAAGAACTCTTACAACTAATCATCAATAATACAAACAAACCAATTTTTTAAATGGCCAAAGGACTTGTATAGACTTTTCTGAAAAGATGATATACAGATGGCCAACAAGCACATGAAAAGATGCTTAATATCATTAGTCTACATGAAAATGCAAATCAAAACTATGAGACATCACTTATACCCACCAGATTGGCTATAATAAAAAATAATAATGTGTTGGAAAAAATATGGAGAATTTGGAATCCCTGTGCATTTTAGTGGGAAATGTAAAATAGTATATCCACTGTACAAAACAGTCTGATGGTTTCTCAAATAGTTAAACATATAATTACCATATAACCTAGCAGTTCCCCTCCTAAGACATATCCAAAAACATCAAAACCAGTTATTCAAGTAAATATTTTAGAGGAATGTTCATAGAACTATTCACAATAGCTAAAAGGTGGAAAGTACATAAATGTCCATCTATGGATGAATGGAGAAATAAATTGTGACATATACATATATCATAATATTATTCAGTCATAAAAAGGAGTGAAATACTGATACATGCTATAAGATAAATGAACATTGAAAATTATGCTAAATGAAAGACGCCAGACACAAAAGGTCATATATTGTATGTTTCCATTTATATGAAGCATAAAGAATGTTAGAGAAAGCAGTTGGTGGTTGTCAGGGCTCAAGTTATGGGTAAGTGGTGAATTACTGCTTAATAGACTTGGTTTCATTTTGGGTTGAGGAAAATGCTTTGGAATGAGACAGAGATGGCATTTGAAAAACATTGTGAATGAATCTACTAAATGGTATTGAATCGCTAACCATAAAATGGTTTCTTTTATGTTTCATGAATTTCACTTCAAAAAATTGAAAGTAATAGGGAAAAGGGATTGACAATTTCTGAAACAGATATAAAAACATCCCTTAAACATATAAAAATGCTCCACCACAACCATAATAAGAGGATGGAAAATGAAACCACAGTGAAATATAATTTCTCACAAAAAAACACTGGCAAAAAAGCAAAAGCTTTTTTTTAAAATAATATATAATCTTTTGAGACTGTGGATAAACAGTAAGTATATGTGGTTAAGACAAAACAGTTCAACCAGGAAGGAGAGTAATTTAGTTAACAAAACTATGTATGCATTATTCATAGAGGATTTCTCAGTGTGCAGGAAAATTCCTTATCTTGACTTAGGTGATGATTACAGGAGTATTTCTCTTATACAAATCATTAAGTTATAAATTTACTTTGTGTGGTTTTCTGTATCATGTTTTATATCATGATAAAAATTTATAAACAAAATCAAAGTGAACATGATTTTGAAAGCGAACATGGTGAACAAGTGGCAACAGGAACCACTGCCCTATAGGCCACCCTTTTCTGGAGGATGACATTCAACTAACCATTACAGATGGTTATTCCCATCAGGGAACTCTTATTTTTAACACTGAAACACAAGAAACAAGGGAAATTTTGAACCTCTGACCCAGGGCGTGAGGCAACAGCATCTTAAGGGAGTCAGAACAACTCAGAAAGTTTCTGTCTGTGGTATAATTCTCCCCTGTGCAAAGAGTTACACAAAGTGCTGCCATAGTAAAGTAGTTAATTGTCAGCACTAATTACTCTTGGGTAGTGTCCAAGTGGAATTTCAGAGATCTGGTCTTGCCAGCCTGAATTCAGTCTGTTCTGGGAATTGTCTCCTGGAATCATGTTCGTTTTCCCAGGGTATCTAAGGAGAAAAGTAGTTAATGGGCCACTTGGGGATGACATCTCCTTCTGTAAATTACCATTTCCTTTCCCTACTAAGAATTTTCTTTTGCCATGTATCCAAAAGTACCGTCCTTGAATAACAAAGGAATTTATAATATAATAAAGGTAATAGGAAGATTAAAACTACATGGGTAATATTACTCTGTTAAAAAGAGTTCTACATTGTGAGTTCTACATTTGAAATATAAACCCTAGCCTAATCACAGATACAAATCAAAATGAAGCTAAAATTACATTGCTTTGCCTATCTCTCCTCTTATTGACTTCTCCATGACAAATAAATAAAAAGCAATGGGATGTGTAGAGGAAAGGTCCAAAAAATCTAGGTAGCAGAACCAAGGAGAAATATCCATGATATGTTTGTCTACAAATTTTTAAATTAAAATGATGCAAAGAGTAGACACCAATGATTACTGGTGAGATATTGGAAATGTCAGTTTTTGTCTAATGAGTATCATCCAAAGGTTCATTTTCTATAGTAAGAGTTTTAAAAATAAACTTCTGATCTTTGAAAAATTAAAATTACACAGTAGAATAACATAAATTTAAAAAACATAATTAAAAGTAGAAAATAAACATAGTATTCAAAAAAGCCAGAGAAAGGGAGAGTTCTAGATAATTATTTATGCCCATGGTTAAAAACAAGTGCAAAAATTTTGACTAGTATTTGAGTGCTTCCTTTGTGCCAGATAACATGCTAATGCTTTATTTTTATTTTTCACTTAATCCTTGCTCTAATTCTACAAGTTTGTAGAGTTTGCACTTGAACTTAGGAAGTCCAATCTAAAATCTGCACATCTAATCATTATGATATATTTTCCTTTGCTTTTTGTAATATTAAGTTTATACATATATGCTAAAAAATAGAGCAGTATATAAAGGGGATTTATGGACTTTTGTGTTACCATGGAATACCTACAGAATTATACTATTACAAAAGTTTTTTTTTCAAATCATCTATATCAAATAGAAAAATAAACATATGAGAATAACCATGTCAAACTCTGATATTTCTCCAATCAGTGCCTCAGAATGACCTAATTACATACAGTTTAGTTCAACAAATATTTATTGAGTGACTACTGAGAAAAAGAAACTGTGCTAAATGCTGAAAATATAAAGATTAATAACAAAAACCTCTGCCCTTAGAAAGCTTATAATTTCATGGGAGAGTCTAACATGTCTTTATTTTTACACTCCAGATCTTTGGACTTGTCCTGGACAACTGAAAAAGGATGATGATGGACAAGTTCCATCCTCAAAACAAGGAGTACCACCAACGCAAGCAAAACAATTCCTCCTATCTGCCCCATAATATCTAAAGTACCCTCTCAGCCTGAAGGAGTCATAGCAGACATCATCCCAAATCCCTCAAGACTGAGGAATAAACAAACATAAGAGGGGAGTGTAACCACAGACCAAAGTAGATTTATTGTTATTGTAGTTATTATCTTGTGATAATAGAAGAACTTATAATGTTGATATAAAGAAAGTGGTTGCCAGGTGTTCAGAGGTTGAGGGATGAATAGATGGAGAACAGGACATTTTTAGAGCAATGAAGCTGTTCAGTATGATATACTGTTATGACAGATACATGACATTATACATTTGTCAAATCCGATAAAGCTGTACAGCACAAAGTGTAAACCATAGTGTAAATAGACTTTGGTTCATAGAAATGCTTCAATATTGGTTCATCAATTGTAACCAAAGTACCACACTAATGTAAGATGTTAATAATACAGGAAACTATGTGAGTGGGGGGGAGGGTTATATGGGAAATCCCTATGCTTTTGGTGTAATTTTTATGTAAATCTGAAACTTCTCTGAAAATAAAGTTATTTAAAAGCATATACTTAGTTTTAAAATATTTATGACAATGTGAACACCTATGTAGCCACCATATAGAGCTTGAAATTAAACATTACCAGTACATTAAAAGTCCCATATGTACTCGTTTCTCATTTGTAGTCTTTGTTTAGGGCTGGAAATGAGCACTATCATTTTGGAAAAAGATTCCATGTTTTAGTATAGAGTTCAACCCATAAATATATCCCACAAAATCCATTATTTAGTTTTACTCTCTTTGAACCTTATATAAATGGAATCATATTTTTAAAATTCTTTGGTCACTTTCACTTTTACAGCATGTTGCTGTAGTTTATCCATTCTCATTGCTATATGGTATTCCATTGCATGGGTTTATCAGACTTTACTCACCAAGTCCACCGTTGATGGACATTTAGAATTTTTCTGGATGTTAGTTATTACAAACAATTCTTTTACACATCTCCTGGTGCACATGTGCAAAGAGTCTTTGGAGTATATATTTAAGAGTGGAATTGTTGAGTTGTTCAAAATCATAGAAAGATATATATTTTTTCAAAGTGGTACTAATTTACACTCCTGCCAAAGTTAGGTAAACATTACCGTCGCTCCTCATCCTTATCAACACTTACTACTGTGAGACATTTTAATTGTTCTCAATGTGGCAAAATGTTATCAGATTTTATTGTGAATTTGTTTTTCCCTGATTATTAGTAAGGTGGTATATTTTTCAATTATTTAGTGACCCTTTTAGTTCACACAGGTGTGAAGAGCTGCAATTCATATATATATATCTATACACAACATACATGCACACATATATACATACATTCTGGATTCAAAGCCTTCGTAAAATATTATATATATAAATTATTTCCTCCAATTTATGATTTGCCTTTTTACTTCTCTTAGGGAATTTTTTTAATTTACAGAAACTCTAAATGTTGATGTATTTTAAATTTGCCAATCTTTTCCTTTATTCTTTGTTTTACTTTTGTCTTCTTAGAGAAAAAAATTCCTTGTCTAGCCCAATGTAAGTAAGAACTTCTTTTATAATTTTTGTAAAATTTTTCTCTTCTAGTCTTTCACTTTTAGATCTTCACTCTCAGAGTTAATTTGGGGTATGATGTGAGATAAAGATCTAATTTTATTTTTTCCATGTGAATAATCAGGTGTCTTAAAGCAATTTATTGAAAAGTCCATCCATTATGCACCGATCTCAAATAACTGTGGCAAATATGAACTGTCCATTTGGGTATGGATATTTTTATGGCCCTCCTGTACTACTACATTGTATATATCACTGTGTCTATAACACTGCAAGGCTTTTATGATAATTCATGTTAAAAGAGCATGTCCTCCCAAATTGTTCTTATTTAGGAGTGTCTAAGATTTTTATCAGCCCTATGTACCTCTATACTAATTTTAGAATCAGTTTTTATGCTCCATTAATAAATTAAAAATAAAATAAATAAGCTTTTAATACATTAATTAATTTGACCATTAATTAATTAGAGACATTGAATTTAGATACATTTGAAGGGAATTGACAATTTTAAAATATTGTTTTCCAATATTTGAAAACTTGAATATTGTATATCTCTCAATTTGCTTACTTTCATGTATTTCTCCAAAGCTTTACAAATTTTTACATAATAGTCATACATATCTTATTAAGTTTACATCTATATATTTTAGATTCATAATATCTGAATATCTTCTTCATTTTAATTTCTGTTTGTTACTGGTGTTTAAAATGTAGTTGAATGTTGAATGCTGATTTTAAATACAACAACCTTGTCATCCAAAAAGAACAAATAGATAATATTTATCATCATCTTATTATTATTACTACTATGGTTACATATTACTTGCCCTTAAAAAGCCCAGCTGAAATTCACAACTGTCACTTTCATATGCTACTGGGTGAAGAAAATAAAAGGACTAATAAAAGCATGGATTTAGTGCTGTAACAGTAAAAAAAGAGAACACCTGAAATTAAACACTTTAGAGAAAGAGAATCCAGACTGTAGGAAGACAATGAATGGTGACAAAGTATAGACAACAAATTATAAATTATGAATAATTTCAGTAATATAAAGAAAATGAATTTAGAAAATCACAATGATCTAAACATTTAAAAACTATCAAAACTCTTTATACACAGTTGCAATAAATAAAAAGATTCCCAAGAAACTGTGAGAATTCTGTTGAAGATGAATATCATGAGATTGGAAAAAAGCTAGCATTAAAGATTTTGTGACACCATTCAGAAATAATCAGGAACACAATACTTAGAAATTTATACTAGCATCTTTGTTTAGCATAACAAGGAGAATAGAGTATCACAAAAGAAACAGATATCCTTGGGACTAGAGGTCATATTTAAATTGTTTGACTAGATTATATGCTGGGCAACATAACAAGTAAAGGCAAAAATGGCCTGATATATGGAGAAAACAGGAAGAAGAGGCATGGGTGAAAACAGGAAAGTATATTCAGAACCTTGTGTTAAACATTGGTTTCTTAGATTTTACACCCAAAACAGAAGCAATAAAAGAAAAAAATAGATAAATAGGACCTCATCCAAATTAAAAACTTTTGTTCCTCAAAGGACTTTATCGTGAAAGTAAAACAATAACCTACAAAATGTGAGAAAATATTTGGAAACCACATATCTGATAAAGGACTACTATCCAGCATACATAAAGAAACTTAATGACATAAAGACAAACAACCCAATTAGGAAATGGTAATAAATGGGAAAAAAATCCACACTTTGCTGAATTTGTTTATTAATGCCAGTAGTTTTGTGGTTGTTTCTTAGGGACTTTCTAAATATAAGATCATATCATCTGCAAAGAGTGAAAGTTTTACTTCTTCCTTTCCAATTTGAAGGCCTTTTTTTTTTCTTGCCTAATTACTCCAGCTACTGGTGACAATGGGCATCCTTCTCTTATTCCTAATCTAAGAGGGAAAGCTTACAGCCTTTTCCCATTGAGCATAATGTTAGCTATTGGTTTTTCATATATGTACTTTATCATATTGACAAAGCTTCCTTCTTTACATGTATTTTGAAGTGTGTTTATCAAGAAAGTATGCTGCATCTTGTAATGATGCATTTTTAAAATTTCATTGATATATATTAATGAAGCATAAACCCATCCAAAGTGTATATTCAATGGTATTGGGTATAATCATATAGTTATGAATTCATCATTTCAATCACTTTTAGAGCATTTCCATTATTTCTGTAATAATAATAATAATAAACAAAAACCAACCAACCAAACAAAACTTATCACCTGTCAATCTCTATATTTTGCCTTCCATATATAGCTGATATTCTGTTTCCTTCTCTCTGGTATATTTTGTAAAACAGTTTTATATACACAATATCACCCATATTCATATTTTACGTGAGGTTTCACTATGTTATACAGTTCCATGTTGCATTATATAGCTTTCCTTCTAGTAATATACATATTCTTAGCCCTTTCCTTTTGACCACAGTCATACACATATAATATCTCTGTTAGTTAAATACCATGATGTGCTATCACCATTTCCATTCATTTCCAAAGATTTAGACAAAACTATTTTAAACACATCTACATGACTCTCCAGTTTCTACCCTCATTCTATAGGTCTATAGAATTAGACCTATATTCTAATTATTAATTCCATGAGTTTACAGAATATAATTAGTTCAAAAGAGTGCAATCATACATTATAAGTCATTCTGTGTCTGGCTTGCTTCACTCAACAGAATGTCCTCCAGTTTCATCCATGTTGTCCTATGCTTTATGACTTCATTTCTTCTTACAGCTCCTTAATATTCCATCAAATGTATACATCACAATTTGTTTATCCATTCTTCACTGATGGACACATGGGTTGTTTCCAACTTTTGGCAATCATGAATAACTCCACTATGAACATCAGTGTGCTGATGTCTGTTCACGTAACTGCTTTCAGTACTTCTGGGTATGTACTAGCAATGGTACTGCCAGGTCAGGTGACAAGTCTATATTCAGTTCCCTTAGGAACTGCCAAACAGTCCTCCACAGAGGGTGTACCATTCTTCATTCCCACCAACATTGAATAAGTGTTCCTATCTCTCCAAAACCTCTCCAAAATTTACAGGTTTCTGACTTTTTAATAGAGGACAGTCTATTATATGCAAAATGATATCTCATTGTCAGCTTAATTTGCATTTCCGTAATCACTGATTGTAACCCTTGGCCAATTTGATGTAATTATGAATTCCAAAAATATAATTGGATCATGCTTGTAAACTTACTTGTTAATCTGGGAATGATTGAGTTATGATTGGGGCATTGACTGGACCACGTCAGTAGGGCATTGAGCCTCACCCCTTGGTGGGTGGGAAATCGAATATAAAAGGCAAGGCAAAGAACAGAGTTGAAGCTGTCTTTTGAGAAGCAGTTTTGATGTTGGAAATTAGGCCCCAGGAGAAGAGAAGCAAGCTGTTTGCCTGACTGTCTACAGCTGACCTTGTGGAGGAAACAGGAGCTAAGCCTGGAGAGAAACGCAGCCCCGGGAAGAGAGGAACCCAAGAAGCCTGAACCCTGGCAAACTCTGGCAGCTGTCTTGCTCTAACATGTGGCAATGGACTCTGGTGAGAGAAGAAACTTAACACTTTATGGCCTGGTATCTGTGGACTTCTACCCCAAACAAATACCCTTTATAAAGACCAACCCATTTTTGGTATTTCACATCAGCACCCCTTTGGCTGAGTAATACACTGATAATATTGAACATTTTTTTCATGTGTTTCTTTACTATCTGTATTTCTTCTTTGGATAAATGTCTATTCAAATCTTTTGCTCATTTTTGAATTGTGAAGTTTTTCTTTTTATTGTTGAGTTGTCATATCTCTTTATATATAATGGATATTAAACACTTATCAGATATGTGTTTGCCAAATATTTTCTCCTATTGAGTTGGCTGCTTTTTTGCAAATTCTTTTGAGGTGCAAAAGTGTTTAATTTTGAGGAAGTCCATTTATCTATTTTCTCTGTTGTTGCTCATGCTTCAGGTGCAATGTGTCTTGCCTACCACAAGACATTGAAGATGTTTTCCAATAATTTCATCTAGGAGTTTTATGATTGTTGCTTTTATATTTAGGTCCTTGATCCATTTTGAGTTAATTTCTGTATAAGGTAAGAGAGAGCAGTGCTCTTTCTTTCTTTTGGATATGGATATCCATTTCTCCCAGCAGCATTTATTTAATAGGCTGTTCTGGCTCAGATTTTACAGCCTTGTCAAAAATCACTTGATTGTAGATGCTAGGATCTATTTCAGAGTTCTCAATTTGGTTCCATTAGTCAATCTGACCATGTTTATGCCAATACCATGTTATTTTTATCAATGTAGCTAAGTAATATGCTTTAAAGTCAAGAAGTGAGAGTCCTCCAACTTCATTCTTCTTTTTAAAGATATTTTTTGCTATTTGGGGCCCCTTATCCTTCCAAATAAACTTGGTAAAGGGCTTTTCCATTTCTGCAAAAAGGCTGTTGGGATTTTTATTGGGATTGCATTGAATCTGTCATTCAGTTTGAGAAGAATTGACATTTAATGATACTTAGTCTTCCAATCCATGAACATGGAATGCCTTTCCACTTAAATCTTTTTCAGTTTCTTCTAGCAATGTTTGCAGTTTTCTGAACACAGGTGCTTTATGCCCTTGGTTTACTTTATTACTAAATATTTGGTTATTTTAGTCACATTTATAAATGGAATTTTTTCTGATTTCCTGTTCAGAGTGCACATCGGTAGTGTATAGGAAGGCTACTGATTTTTGCATGTTAATCTTATACCTTGCCACTTTTCTAAATTTGTCCATTAGTTCTAGAGTTTTGTTGCATAATTTTCAGTATTTTCTAGATATAGGATCATATCACTGGCAAATCATGAAAGAGAGATATCATTTCACACCTATTAAAATGGCCACTATTAAAAAGTGAAAACTACAAGTGTTGGAGAGAATGTGGAGAGATAGGAACATTTATTCACTGTTGATGGAAATGTAGAATGTACAGCCACTTTGGAAGATGTTTGGCAGTTCCTAAAGAATTTGAATATAGATTCGCAATGTGACATGGAAATATCACTACCAGGTATATACTCAGAAGAGCTCTCAGAGCAGTGACATAAACAGATGTCTGCACACTGATGTTCATAGCAGTGTTATTCCTGACTGCCAAAAGTTGGAAAAAACCCAGGTGCCCAACAACCAATGAATGGATAAAAGTACTGTGGTGTATTCACACAATAGAATATCATGCAGCTGTAAGAAGAAATGAAGTCATAAAGTATATGACAACATGGATGAACCTGGAGTACATTATGTTGAATGAAGCAAGCCAGACACAAAAGGACAAATACCATATGAATGCACTATTATGACCTAAATATATTGTGTAATATCATGGAGTTAATAACTTGAAAAGGGGTCACCAGAAAATAGAATGAGGTTAGAGGCTGGAAAACTGAGGGTTAACTTATGCAGAATTGGTTAAAAGGGTGTGTGTTAATCTTTAGAAATAAATAGAAAAGGTGAAAGCCTAACATAATGTTTGTAACTAGCAGTACTATTATGTCGTTATGAAAGAGGTTTAAAGGGAATGTCTAAGGCCATGTATATTACTAAAAGGAAAGCTAAAAAGTGTAACATGGGACTGTATAGCATATGAAATATAAATATGAGTAAAATTGCATATATAAGACCTTTTTTCTTTGAAAATGAGTAAATTTATCTTAATATTATAAGATGTTAATATCAGACAAACAAAACATTATGCTAAGTAAAAGAAATCAAACACAAAGTACTACCTATTGTGTGATTCTATTTATATAAAATGTAAATATAAATCAATTTGTAAAGATGAAATTAGATTAGTAGTTATGTAGTGCTAGGGAAGGACTGCTAAGGGGTATGGAGTTTTTCTTTTGGAGTAATGAAATTGTTCTAAAATTTGTTGTGGTAATGAATACATAACATTGTGATCATACTAACAGCCATTGATTCTACACTTTGGATAGATCATAAGGTATGTGAATATATCTCAATAAATCTGCTTAATAAATAAATAAATAAATATGCAAGAATAGCCAGAAATAGCAGTTATGTACATCAGGGAAAGCATAGAGAGATTGAGAGGTGAAGATTTTTCTTGTTTGTTTTTTTCTGTTTAATATTATTATTATTACTGAAATAATGAAAATGCTTTAATGTTGACTGAAGTGATGAATGCATAACTATGTGATTATACCAAATACCACTGAGTGTACATTTTTTATGAACTGTAAGCTTTATTATATGTATCAATAAAATTGATTTGTATTAAAAAAATAGAAGACACTGGGTGAGCATAAAGAACATTTGAAAGCCTGCAAAAAAAAGTAACAGAGCTTATGGAAATGAAAGACATGATGAAGGAGATTAAAAATACATTAGAGACACACAGCAGATTTAAATTGCTTGAAGACAGAATTAAGGATTTTGAGGACAGAACATCTGGCTGGAAAAGACAGGAGAACAGAAAGAGAAAAGAATGGAAAAATGGAACAAGTCCTCAGGAAATTGAATGACAACACGAAACACACAACATACATGTTATCATTGTCCCAGAAGGAGAAGAGAATGGAAAAGGAATAGAAATAATATTTAAATAAATAATGACGAAAAATTTCCAATGCTTATGAAAGACATAAATAGCAACATCCAAAAAGGATAACACACCCCAAACAGAATAATTCTGACTAGACCTACTCTGAGACATATGCAATTCAGAATGACAAATATCAGAGATAAAAAGAGAAAAGCAAAGCATCACATAGAAGGGAACCTCAATAAGATTAACTGCAGACCTCTCATTAGAAACCATGCAAGCGAAAAGAAATTGTTATGATGTATTCAAGGTAATGAAAGAGAAAATCTGCAAGCCAAGAATTTGTATCCAACAAAACTTTCCTTCAAAATGAGGCCGAGTTTAAAATTTTCACAGACAAAATCTGAGAGATAATGTTACCAAAATACCAGAATTACAAGAAATACGCAAGCACTGCAGCCTGAAAGGAAAAAAAAATAAGGTTGAGAGATTCAGAGAAGAGTATAGAAATGAATATTTGTAGGAAGGGTAAAAGAACAGACAATAGTAAGATATGACAACAGAAAGCCAAAGAATAAACTGGACAAAGTAAGTAATACCTTTACGTAATAACATTGAATGTTAAGGGTTGAACTCCCCAATCAAAAGACATAGACTAATAGAATGCATAAAAGAATATGAACCATCTATATGCTGTCTACGAGAGACTCATCTCAGATGTAAGGACACAACCAGTTTGAAAGTGAAAGGCTGGAAAAAGATATTTCACACAAATAGTAACCAAAGAAGAGCTGGAGTAGTGATATCAATATCAACCAAAATAGATTTTAAATGCAAAACTGTTATATGGGATGAAAAGGTTCATTCTATATTAATAAGAGGGGCAATTCACTAAGAAGAAACAACTACAATAAATATTTATGCACCTCTCCTGGGTGCCTCAAGATACATGAGGCACACATTGGCAAAATTGAAGGTAGAAATAGGTGTTGTTAAAATAGTAGCTGGATACTTCAATATACCACTCTTAGAACTGAACATCTGGACAAAGGATAAAGCAAGAGAGAACTTGAATAATATGATAAATGAACTAGAACTAACAGACAAGCATTGCACCCCAAAACAGCAGGATATCCATTCATTCAAGCACTCATGGACCCTTCTCCAGGATAGAGAAGACTTGTCACAAGACAAGATTCAATAAATTTAAAAATATTGAAATTACACAAAACACTTTCTCTGACCATAACAAAATGAAGCAGGAATTCAATAATGGATGATTCACAATAAAGAGATTGAAAACCTCCCAAAAACCAGGAGTGCCTGTGCTTGGCCCAGTCCCTGGACAACTAGGGCAGGTGCATGTGCCTGGCACAGTGCATCTTCTACCCCTGCAACAACAAGGACAATGTGACCCCTTGCACCAACTACCCCTGCTCCTGCTCCCACTAAAACTGCTGCACCCACTGCTCCTTCTTTGGTGCCCTCTCCCTGGTGCTGCCCTGCCTGCTCTGCTACCTGATGGCCAGTGGCTGCATGAAGCTGACCCAGCATGGCTCCAACAACCTTTGCTGCCCTGGCTGCTGCTGCAAGCCCATGAACAGTGTCATCTGCAAGGCAGCCAGTAGGGATGCCAAGGCCAGCAGGCCCTACAGGCTTTGTTGATGCTTTGGGATGAAACCCCACCACACACCCTGGTAACTTGATTCCCTTTAACACCGGGAACATTGTAGTGAAGCTAGAAACTTTAGCCTCCTGAGGCTGACCTTGCTTCTATCCACTCCCTGCTAGGCTTCAGAAGAAACAGAGCCACCATCACTCAACTACTCCCTACTCCCCAAAAGGATGAAGAAACATTTTGCTTTTTTTCAGGGTCCTAGAACATTGCATCAAACCAAAAGTGGCCATGGTGAGGTGTGGCTTTTTGGGGGCAGGGTAGCAGGGGGATTTTCTCTTTTTCAAAAGATATATTACAAATATGGACACATATCTGGAAGTTTCAGCTGCTTGAATGCCTTTCCATTCCCTCCTACCTCCCTCTTCTCTCTTTTCCAAACCCTTTTTCTCTATTAGGAGCTGACTGCCTAGGAAGTAGCTAGGAGGGAACCTTTGAAGAAGCCCCCTGAAGACTTGACTTCTAACATTTTGTATCCCTGCCCCCACCCCCACCCCACCTCATTCCATGCTAGTTTGCCCCCAACATCTTGGGGAAGGTGTAGAATACCCTAGCAATGTGTGTATATACTTGGGAGTGATGGGAGTCCACTGAGAATGGAGGACAGCCAGTGAGTCCAAGCCTTGGTCCTCTCTCTGCCTCCCTGGAGCCACAGGATGGATTTAGGAATTTAGGAGGCACACCTCTGTGCATTTCTTATTTCCAGTGTCATCACTAACTCTTCAAGTGTTCTACTCATAACACCTTCTCTTCTGTTCTTACCAAGGCTAAAACTCACCTTCCCACTATGTAGTCTGAGTACTCTGCCCAGACCTTTCCAGAAACTTCATGGGCAGAGGGACCAGGGCCACTAGCACAAGACCAAATTTCATTTGCAAATGAGTCTGAGGCTGTGGACCCTGTCATTATGTTTTTATAGAATAATCAAATCAGATGCTAACAGTGTTTTAAAAAGC
Organism: Cabassous unicinctus; assembly: GCA_029593785.1. Lineage (NCBI taxonomy): Eukaryota > Metazoa > Chordata > Mammalia > Cingulata > Chlamyphoridae > Cabassous > Cabassous unicinctus. Next base: position 21,107 of record JAQZBX010028815.1, read on the forward strand.
AATAATAAAACATTTGCTTCCTTTTGGGCCATCCCCAGTAAGGGTTGATTTAAAAATATGGGGGATTAGCAACTTTAAGGAACATGATTCCCCTCCCCACCCAAGAAGAGGATTTTAACAGCAAAGGAGAGGCATGGCACCTCCCATTGGCAGAATGACAGTTGAGCGAAGTTGGGTTTAGGTTTCTTCTGTTCTGATTCTGCTGCTTGCTGTCATAGCCTTGCATGTACTGATGTGCTTGTACCTTTAATGTAAATAGAGAGATGATTTAAAAAGTCTATTTTAGTGTTAGGATGTGCCAGTGGGGAAGTCAGAAAAGTAAAGGTGGAGAAAAGAAATTCCCCGGGACCTTCTAGGATTGAGCCCTGCTTTCATGCATGGGCATGTCACCATCCCACACCCCCCAAAGACATAGCAACCCTTTCTCTCAAGGTGCTAAAGGACTCAGAAAGTGCAGCATGTCCAGTGGGTATGTATTTGCATGCAAAAGCTGTAGTCTGTCTGCTCCTTCCTCCCCAGCTGTTGTATGGGGTTTTTATTTTATGTGGTATTTTGTTCTGTCCCCACTTTAATGAAAGGAAGTAGCCTGGGCCAGAAGAGCAACCCCAGGTGAAACTGGAATTACATTATGAAGAGCATTTGTAGTACTTCCAGATTGTTCTCTAGGGACAGAACCGCCTCCAGGAATGAGGTTCTGGCACCCAATGCTTCTCAAGGACTTTTTTTTTGTTTTCATCATGAAGAATAGTACCAACATATTATGATTTAGAATAAGTTAATTGTAACCATGTGTATTTATTGATTGGAGGGAGGGAGGGGTGAGTTATTTTAGGCTTTATTATGTAAAAATTGCTAGCTTGTGAAAGGCGAATATGAAATATTGCCTTTTCATTTTCTATGGCTGATTCATATAACTAGCCTTGCCATAGATGTCATGGATGTATGGATATTCTTGCAAAAATCAGAGGGAATGGTAGAAAGAAAAACACACTCAGCCAACCCCTTATACTAATTGAATGTATCAGATGTGCACTGTTGACATTGGAGACGTTTTCCTCAGAATAGGTGTGCAGAAGTGAACCCAAAACAGATAGCACCGTTTGAGGCAGAAGGGGCTTTCCCCAAGCCTCCATGGGAAACCAGACCCAGTGGCAAGTTACATGTTGACCTTGGAGGTCTAAACACCCATTCTGTGGAGAACTGATTTACCTAAGCTGTGTATACTCCCACACATCTATATGCACTTAGCCACACTGCCCCTCTTCCTGCATAGACCTTGTTTCCTAACAAAGGGCCTCCTGAACCCTGATTCTTGGTGTACATAGTTGTAAACATGGATTTTTCTGGTTTGGGGTTTGCTTTTTTCACAACCCTCAATCCTGCTTTGGCTTGTTCTTTATGGTTTGTGCTTAATCTGCTGGATGGATGTCTGCAGAACTCTCCCTAACAGGCCCACCTGGCATCCCAGGTGCTCCTTGGTGAAGAGGAGTGAAGCTCTGTTATGTAGTGATTCCTCAGCATGTTTTTCCAGGCTTCTGGCCAAAACAAAAGAAAAACTGGCTTTTTTGTAGACCCCTGTGATTGCCTGAAGGACCAAGCACTCAGATACAAGGACACATTTCTGTAGGTGCTTCCAGCTCACTGTATTTCCTGTCACCAATGTCTTACTTGGCAGGATTATAACCTTTTTTGAAAACTGTCACTTGGTTCCCACTTCTGCTCAACCTGGGGCAGAAGGTGGGTCTGTTTAGGATTGGGCATTTGGTCCACCAGCTGGTGTGTGGAGCACTTCTCCTAGGGGCCCTTGGTGTGTGGGTTTGGGAAGGCCAGATCTCAAGCAAGCACCCTGGGAACAGGGTCTAGGATAGCAAAGATTTTCCAGACAGATGTGGGGGCACAAGCAAAGCTTCTCAGAGTTCCCAGCTGGAAAGGGGTTTAAGACAATCCCTTCTGTTGACCCAGGCCCCTTCACAGCTGATGGAGATGGAGGACTTTCCCATAAGAGATGGCACAGTTCTTTCAGCATTATAGAATCTTCATCAATTCCCACTATCCAGGCAAGTGAGGCCTAGTCAGATAATGACGTGTCCAAGTTTGCACAATATGGGATGTGTTGACTTGAATCAGAAACCAAATTATGCTCAATGTGAAGTTTCATATTCTCCTTCACCCATGCTGCCCTAGCCTGGGCAGCACACCTCAGCACAATTCACCAGGTCATTCCATCCTGCAAGCTTCATCAGCCTTCTGGTTCATGCCTTTGGTTAAGTATTTTCACACACCCTCTTGCTTACTGTGACAGACAGTCAGTGACAAACTTTGTGTTAACATTTTTTGCTGTGGGTAATTATGTGTGGTGTCTTCTTTTGCTTTCTCTTCTCTTGGCCTCACAATTTTGTTTCTTGTAACAAACAGAAAAGCTGTTCAAGTTTCTTCATACAACCACTGCTACTTTATTCCCCGCTTCAATGAAGCCTCTTTTCACCCCACAACAAAAGTTACCATAAAAGGTTTCTTTTGTATAAAATATATTTTTTGAATCTCTATTTTAATAGTATTTACTTTAGAAAATCTACTATTGTAAGAGTTCTTCTGTTTGTGAAGGAAAAAATCAAGTTAGAAACTGAATGTACTGATCTATAAAATATATATAAATATATATTGTTAAATATATACAAGAGAAAAAAAAAAAACTCCCAATGATGAGAAGCCCAGGACCATATGGCTTCTTAGGTGAATTCTACCAATCATTGCTCAAGCTCTTCCAAAAGAATCTTACCAAACTCATTCTATGAAGTCAACATCACCCTAATCACAAAACCAGATAAAGATACTAATAAAAAGTCAGGCCAATATTTCTAATGAATATAGATGCAAAAATCCTCAACAAAATAATTGCAAACTGAATCCAAAAGCATATTAAAGAATTATACACCAAGAGAAATTGGGTCTTATCCCAGATTTGAAAGGGTGGTTCAAAATGAGAAACTCAATTAGTGTAATAGACCACATTAATAAGTTGAATAAGAAATATCACACAATTCTCTCAATTGATGCAGAAAAGGCATTTGACAAAATAGTGTCCTTTGTTTATAAAAATCTCCAAAAGATATGAATAGAAGGAGACTTTCTCAATGTGGTAAAGTGCATATATGAAACATCTACAGCTACCATTGTACTCAATGGTGAAAGACTGAAAGCTTTCCTGCTGTGATCAAGAAAGAGACAAGGGTACCCACTGTCACTACTGTTATTCAATATTTTGCTAGAAGTTTTTGCTGGAGCAATTAGGCTAGATAAATAAATGAAATGTACCCAAATAGGAAAGGAAGAAGTAAAACTTTCACTATTCGCTGATGATATGATCCTATATCTACAAATATCCTGAAAAATCCTAATCAAAGCTACTAGAACTAATAGATGAGTTCAGCAAAGTGGCAGATACAAAAATCAGTAGCATTCCTATACATTACTGATGTGCAATCTGAGGAGGAATTTCACACACAAAAAATTCCACTTAAATTGAATTTAAGAATAAAAGAATCAAATATCTAGGAATAAACTTAACCCAGGATATAAAGGATCTGTATCCAGAAGGCTACAAAACATGGCTAACAGAAATGAAAGAAGACTTAAATAAACAGAAGGACATTCCATGTTCATGGCTGGAAGAATAAATATTATGAAAATGCCAATTCTACCCAAACTGATTTACAAATTTAATGCAATTCCAATAAAAATTCTGACAGCCTTTTTTTAAAAAAATGGAAAAGCCAATTATAAAATTTATTTGGAATGGTAAAGGACCCAAATAGTCAAGAAAATGTCTTAAAAAAGAACAAAGTTGGAGGACTCTCATTTTCTTACTTTTAAGCATATTACTTAGCTACAATGGAAAAAACACATGGTACTGGCATAAAGACAGATAGATTGACCAATGGAACCAAATCAAGAACTCAATAAATAACCCTCATATCTACTGTCAAGCGACTTTTGACAAGACTGACAAGACCTCCCAGCTGGACCAGAACAGTCTATTAAAAAAAATGGTGCTGGGAGAACTGGATATCCATATCCAAAAGAAAGAAAGAGGACCCCTATTTCACACCTTATACAAAAATTAACTCAAAATGGATGAAGGAACTAAATATAAAAGTAACAACAATAAAACTCCTAGAAGAAAATGTAAGAATACATCTTCAAGATCTTGTGGTAGGTGGTAGTTTTTTAAACCTTACACCCAAAGCATGAGCAACTAAAGAAAGAGTAGATAAATGGAACTTCCTCAAATTAAACACTTTTGAAACTTCAGAGGATTTGTCAAAAGGGTGAAAAACTGCCAACTCAATAGCAGAAAGTGTTTGGAAATCACATATTTGATAAGGGTTTAATATCTATGATATATAAAGAGATACTGCAACTCAACAATGAGAAGACAAAGCACCTGATTAAAAAATGGGCAAAAGACTTGAATAGACATTTGTCAAAAGAAGAACTGCAAATAATGAAAAAAACACATGAAAAAAATGTTCAACATCACTACCAATTAGGAAAATGCAAATCAAAACTACAATGAGATATAATTTCATACCTATTAGACTGGTCACTATTAAAAAGATGGAAAACTACAAGTGTTGGAGAGTATATGAAAAGACAGGAACTCGTATTCACTGTTGGTGAGAATGTAGAATGGTGCATCCACTCTGAAGAACTGTTTGGCAGTTCCTAAGGAATTTGAATATAGACTTGCCCTGGGACCGGCAATACCGCTCCTAGGTATATACCTACAAGAACTGAGAGCAATGACAGAAACAGACATCTGCACACTGATGTTCCTAGCAGCATTATTCAAATTTTTCAAAATATGGAAACAACCCAGGTATCCATCAACCAATGAATGGATAAAAAATTGTGACTTAAACAGACAGGTGGGTGTCTCTTAGAACAACAACAACAAAAAAATTGTGACTTATATACATGATGGAATACTATGCAGCTGTATGAAAAAATGAAGTCATGAAGCATATGACAACATGGATGAACCTGGAGTATATTCTGTTGAATGAAGCAGGCCAGAAACAAAAGGACAAATATGTATGATTGCACTATTATGAATTAAATATATTGTGTAAACTCATGGAGTTAATAATTAATAGTTGGAGTATAGGTAACCAGAAAATAGAATGAAGGCAGAGAATGGTAAGCTGAGGTTTAATATGTGCAGAATTGGTAAAAAAAGGTTGTTTGTAAATCTTTGGAAATGAATTAAAATGGTGAAAGTCATTACAGTGTTTTTCAAGAGCAGAGCTATTATATGTGTGTAACAGTGGCTGAAAGGGAAATTCTAAGGACATGTATTTTACTAGAAGAAAGCTAAAAAATGTAACATAGGACTATATAATATAGTGAAATCTCATGTGAAAGACAAATATGGTAATATTGCCTATATAAGACTGTTTTCACTATATATATATAAAGTAGAGAAATAGAAACAGAATAGCAGCTGTGTGTGGCAGGGAAAGCATAGAGAGATTGTTAGGTGATGTGTTCTTTTTTGCTTGTCTTTTTTATGATTTTTATTGTTATTATTATTGTAATAATGAAAATTCTGTAATGATGATTAAAGTGATGAGTACACAACTAGGTAATTATACCTAAAAACCATTGAATGTACACTTTGTTTGGATTTATGCTTTATTAATATGTATCAATAAAATCATTATGTTAAAAAAATTAAGGAATAAAGTCCTGTGGTAAAGGTAAACAAAATGAATTATCATATGATCTGGCAATCCCACTCTAGTATATACCCAAAAGAATTGAAAGCAGGACCCCACAGATACTTGCACACCTGTGTTCAAAGCGACATTATTCACAATTGCCAAAAGATGGAAGCAGCCCAAGAGTCCTTCAACAGATGAATGGATAAACAAAATGTGGTATACATATATGATGGAATATTATTCAGCTATAAGAAGGAATAAAGTTCTGATATGTGTGATAACATGCATGAACCTTGAAAACATCATGTTAAGTGAAATAAGTCAGACAAAGGACAGATATTATATGATCTCACTGATATGAAATAATTAGAATAAGCAAGCTCATAGAGCCAGAATCTAACACAGGTCCAAGGGTTGTGATGGGAGTAGGGAATATGTAGTCAATGTGAAAAAAAATTTGGTAATGGATGGTGCTGATAATAGCACAACATTGTGAATGCAATTAACAGCATTGAATTATATATTTTGGTGTGGTTGAAAGGGGAAATTTTTTCATGTATATGATACCAGAAAAAAAAATTTTTTTAATTCCATGGAACTGTGTAACATGAACTGTGAACTCTAATTTAAACCATGAACTATAATTAACAGTACAATGATAAAAAGTTTTTTTTATGAATTTTAACAAAGGAACCACATTAGTGCAAGGTGTTAATAATAAGGTGGTGTATGGAAATCCTGTATTTTATGCATTATTGTTCTGTAAACTCAGAAGTTCTCTAATTTATAAAAAAAAAAAA
>JAQZBX010028816.1:0-11451 GCA_029593785.1 Cabassous unicinctus
AACAGGAGCTAAGCCCGGAGAGAAATGCAGCCCCGGGAAGAGAGGAAGCCAAGAAGCCTGAACCCTGGGCAAAGGTCGGCAGCTGTCTTGCTCCAACACGTGACAATGGACTTTGGTGAGGGAAGAAACTTATGCTTTATGGCCTGGTATCTGTGAACTTCTACCCCAAATAAATACCCTTTATAAAGACCAACTCATTTTTGGTATTTCACATTAGCACTCCTTTGGCTGACTAATACAAGGTTGCACATTCCTTTCATGATAAAATCCTTTGAGGAATAAAAGTTTTTAATTTTGATGAAGTCCAACTTATCTAATTTTTCTTTTGTTGCTTATATTTTTAGTGTAAAGTCTAAGAAACCATTGCTAAACACAAGGTCCTGAAGATGCTTCCCTATGTTTTCTTCTAGGAGTTTTATAGTTTAGATTCTTATATGTAGATCTTTGATAAATTTTGAGTTGATTTTCATATATGGTTTGAGTTAAAAGTCCACCTTCATCTTTTTGCAAATGGATATCCATTTTTCCCAGCACCATTTGTTGAAGAGACTATTCTTTTCCAATTGAGTGGACTTGGCACCCTTGTCAAAAATCAATTGGCCACAGATGTGAAGGTCTATTCTGAACTCTTAATTCAATTCCATTGGTCTATATATATGTCCTTGTTTCAGTAACATGCTGTTTTGATTCCTGTGGATTTGTAATAAGTTTTCAGATTGGGAAGTGTGAGTTCTCCAACTTCACTCTTTTTTATCAAGGTGTTTTTGGCTATTTGGGGGCTTCCTACCCTTCCATATAAATTTGATGATTGGCTTCTCTTTCTGGAATTTTCATTGGGATTGCATTGAATCTGTTAATCGCTTTGCGTAGTATTCACGTTTTAATGATATTTATGGGAATTTTTTCTTGATTTCTTCCTCTTATTGTTCATTGCCTTTGTATAGAAACACTGCTGATTTTTGGGTGTTGATTTTGTACCCCACCACTTTGCTGTATTCATTTATTAGCTTTAGGACTTTGTTGTGGATTTTTCAAGATTTTCTGTATGTAGTATAATACTATTTGCAAATAGGGAAAGCTTTACTTCTCCCTTTCCAATTTGGATGCCTTTTTAATTTTTTTCTTGCCTAATTGCTCTGACAAGGACTTCCAGGACAATGTTGAATAACAGTGGTAACAGTGGTCATCCTTCTCTTGTTCCTAATTTTAGAGAGAAAGCTTTTAGTCTTTTACTGCTAAGTAGGATGTTAGCTGTGGGCCTTTCATATATAGCCTTTTTTATGTTCATTCTATTCTTGTTTTTCTAAGTGCTTAAATAAAGAATAGTGCTGTGTTTTATGAAATGCCTTTTCTACATCAATTGAGATAATCATGTGTTTTTTTTCCCTTCATTCTATTAATGTGATATATTATATTAACTGATTTTCTTATGTTGAATCACTCTTGCATACCATGGATAAATCCTGCTTGGTCATGGTGTATAATTCTTTTAATATGCCATTGGATTTAGTTTGTTAGTATTTTGTTGAGAACTTTTGCATCTGTATTCATAAGAGATATTGGTCTGTAATTTTCTTTTCTTGTGGTATCTTTATCTGGCTTTGGTATGAGGGTAATATTGGCCTCATAGAATGAGTTAGGGAGTGTTCCCTCCTCTTCAATTTTTTGGAAGAGTTTGAGCAGAATTGGGGTTAAGTTGTCATGGAATCTTCGGTAGAATTCCCCTTTGAAGCCATCTGATCCTGGGCTTTTCTTTGTTGGGAGGATTTTGATTAGTGATTCAATCTCTTTATTAGTAATTGGTTTATTGAGATATTCTATTTTTCATGAGTCAATGTAGGTAGTTTGTATGTTTCCTAGAATTTTTCCATTTCATCTAGGTTATCTATTTTATTAGCATACAATTTTTCATGGTATTATCTTATAGTTCTTTTTTTTCCCAGTGGGGTCAGTAGTATTGTCCCCTTTTCATTTCTGATTTTCAATATTTGTATCCTCTCTCTCTCTCTTTTTGTTAGTCTAGCTAAAGGTATGTCAATTTATTGATCTTTTCAGAGAACTGACTTTTGGTTTTGTTGATTGAATTGCTTTTTTGTTTACTAAATCATTTATCTCTGCTCTAATCTTTATTATTTCCTTCTCACTTTGGCTTTAGTTTGTTCTCCTTTTCTAGTTCTTCCAGGTTTGAGGTTAGGTCTCTAATTTGAAGTCTTTCTTCTTTTTTAATGTAAGTATGTAGAGCTATAAATTTCCGTCTAGGCATTGCCTTCGCTGAATCCCTTAAGTTTTGTATGTTGTATATTCATTTTCATTTGTCTCAAGATATTTCTTAATTTCACTTTGATTTCCTCCTTAACCCACTGATTAATTAATACTATATTGTTTAATTTCCACATACTTGTGAATTTTCCATTTCCCACTCTGTTGTTGATTTCCATCTTCATTCTGTTGGAGAATATGCATTGTATGATTTCAATATTTTTGAATTTATTGAGATTTGTTTTGTGATCCAGCATATGGACTTTCCTGGATAATGATCTATGCACTTGAGAAGAATGTATATTCTGTTTTTGTTGGGTGAAATGTTCTACATATACATCTGTTAGATCTAATTGGTTTAGTGTATCATTCAAGTCCTGTTCTTCCTTATTGATATTCTGACTATATGTTCTATCCATTATTGAAAGTAATATGTTAAATTCTATTATGGTAGAACCACCAATTTCTCCTTTCAAATCTGTCAGCATATATTTTGGGGGATCTACTGTTAGTTGAATATTTATTTATAACTGTTACATCTTCTTGTTGAATTGTCTCCTTTATAAGTGTGTATTGATCATCTTTGTCCCTCATAACTGTTTTTCACTTAAAGTCTATTTTATCTGATATTAGTATAGCTACCCCAGCTCTCTTTTGGGTATTACTTATATGGCATATATTTTTTCCATCCTTTCACTTTCAACCTACTTGTGTCTTTGAATTTAAAGTGAGTCTCTTGCAGACAGCATACAATGGGCCTTCCTTTTTTATTGATTCTGCCAATCTCTGCCCTATTCCTGGAGAGTTTAATCCATTTTCATTTAAAGTCACTACTGATAATGCAGGACTTTCTTCTGCCATTTTGCTGTTTGGCCTTTGTGTGGCTTATATCTTTTTTGACTCTCCTTTCTTCTGTTAATGCCTAATTTTATATTTATTTTATTTTTGTGTTGTACCATATTGAATGCCTTCTTTTTTCTATCTGGATATATTCTTCTGTTTTCCTTGTGGCTTCCTTGTGGTTAAATTTTAATATCCTAAATTTATAACAATCATATTTGGCTTTATACCAACTTAACTTCAATAGCATACATATATACTTTTCCTAAACCCTGCTTTCCCCCCACCTTTTTTGAACTTGTTACCTCATATCTTTGTACATTGTCCAAAAACATAGATTTATCATTACTTTGTATGCATTTGCATTTTAGCACCTGTGGGAAGAATGTCTTGATCTTTCCCTTGTTTTAGAAATAGAGTCTCACTGGATATAAAATTCTTGGTTGGCAATTGTTTTCTTTCTGTACTTTAAGTATTTTAACCCACTGCCTTCTTTTCTCCCTGGTTTCTGATGAGAAATCATCACTGAGTCTAATTGGGACTTTCCTGTACTTACCATGTTTCTTTTCTCTTGCAGCCTTCAGAACTCTCTCCTTGTCCTTTGCATTTGATAGTGTGATTAAAATATATAATGGGGTGTGTTTTACTTCATGTTTATTCTGTTCAGTGTTCTCTCAGCTTCTTGGATTTGCATATTCACATATTTTACTAAGTTTGGGAAGTTTCTGTTTCTTTGACTATTCTTTCTGCCCCAGTCTCTCTTTCTTCTCCTTTTGGGACTCCTATAATGCATATATTGGTAGGCTAGATGATGTCCCAGAGGTTTCTTAGGCTATTTTCACTTTTTATAATTCTTTTTTCTTTCTGCTCCTCAGCCTGACTCATTTCAAGTGTCTTGGCTTTGAGTTCGCTGGGTCTTTCTTCTGCCAGCTCCAAGCTGCTCTTGAAACCCTTCTGGGAATTTTTCATTTTAGTTATTATGGTCTTCAACTCAGTGGTTATGTTTGCTTTCTTTTTAAAATTTTATATCTTTATGTAAACTCTCATATTGCTTACTCATTGTTTTCCTGATATCTCTTATTTCTTTCTCTGTATTTTCCTTCATCTCCCTGAGCATTTTTAAGGTCATTTTTTAACAGCTTTGTTTAGGATATGTACTTTCTCCTCTTCTTCACGGTGTTTTCTGGATTTCTATCCTCTTCCTTTGGATGGGGCAATGATTTCCTGTTTCTTTGTTTGTCTTGTACTGTTGTGCACTGTACATTTTAATATTATAAAATGTTTACTCTGGGATTTATTTCCTGAGATGTCTGTTTCTTGAGTTTTGTAACCAGCTGGTGATAAGACAGAGATTTTCTTGAGCTTAATTTAGACCTCCTATTAGGAATACCATACAAGGTTTACCTGTCTTTCTGGGACTCTGTCTTGTCATGGGCTTTTGCTTGTTAGTTGTTTTGGAGTTCCCTTGTTTACAGGTTTTGGTTGTCCCCTTTGTTTCCCAGGAGACATACTTCCCTCTTCTAGGTGTTTGAAGCTTGTAAACCTTTGCTGCAGATTGTCAGCCTCTATTGTTTCCTGTACTTCTTTCATTGTCTCAAGCTCCTTTTGCCTGGATGGCAAATTCTGGGAGGAAGGGTACCCCAGAGAGGACTTTCCCGAGTCAGTCTTTCCTGGCCAAAACTGGGCCAGGGACCCACAAAGGGGGTGCAGACTGGCTCCAAAATTCCCTGGATTGGTGATCAAGAGAGGCAACAAGAGCTTCTTTCACAGCTCACCAAGGTTGAGCTTCCTTGGCTTGCCCAGCATATGTAGCCCTTCAAATAACTGCCCCCTGCACCCCTAAGGATGAATAGTATCTTTAAGTCTCCTCTGTCATGGCCTTTGTATGGGATGGGTTGAAACACTGTCTGCTGCTCATTTTGTCTGGGGCTGTTTGAAACAATGGCTGCCCCCAGAGTCAGGACTCCAGCAATCTGAATTAGCTAATTAAAAGATGTAATCAGTGATTGGCAGTGCCCAACTCTGGTCTTGGGGAAGAGGATTTTTTTGTTTGTTTATCAGGATAAAGAAAAATACATAATTTTATATGTGGTAGGTCATGTGATATACAATAAACAAACTTTTAGAATGCAGAATAGATTAAAAATCTTCAAAAGCAAACTTTAAAAATATGCCTTATTTATGCTTACTTCATTTTTCAGAAAAGCTTTTGTTTCTTTTCTCCATTTTAATTTATAAATAATTATCCAAGCATTCTAACATCGTATTAATTTTGCATTCTGATACTTTAGAAGCCATATTTCTAAATGAAGAGTCCTTTTAAATTTATAACATCCTATGTATATAGAAACTAGATTTTATTTGAATTATCATTTGATTTGTTGCCACTATTATGAGTAAAGTTTCAGTAACAATTAGATGTTATGGGGAGAAAAATCCACAGAAAACCCACCAGCAAGCACATATCTTACTATAGGAAAGAGTCTTTTATATATGGTTTTTCAAATATCTACTGGTTTGAAATCTAGTGTTTTCTGGTCTGGTTATAAAAAGGGAATAACCTAATTTTTTATTTTAAAACAATTCAGAGAAGTGAACTGGTTTAGGATGGTAATAGTGGGTCTAAATTTAGTAAGGCTACTGACTTCCCAAATGTTATACTTTTGAACTGGAAAAATATTGTTACTTAAAAACTTGAAAGCACTCTAGAACTGGAAATGGACTCTTTCAGAAATATTAAGTAATATTTACATTTAGGGGTAACTTCTGACGGGAGAAATGGAGGTAAGAAAAAGCATAATGTGGTTAAAACATAATGTGGGTCAAGAAATCATCTTTTAAGGAAAGGAGAGGAAAAAGAGAAGTTACATTTTGAAATTTAATAATTAAGACCTACAAAACCACTTTGTGGATAAATTCCAGTATAAAAATAAGCTTGATGGCATATTTAAGGAAGCATTATTCATGTTGCCAATGAATGTGGAAAACCCTTCTACTCAAAGCTATTGAAGTACTGACTGCAAATTCCTTTAAAGCTTTCCCTTAAGTTCAAAAAACCCCCACAGCTTTATAGGTATTAAGAAGGGGAGCTAAAACGTTTTCAAGGCACTTTTAAACAGAGCCCTCCTAGCAAAAAGTAAGAAAGGAAACCCTAAGTTTTTCCTATTTAAAAAAATACATTAATGAGCTAAATTTCAACTTTGTTTTGTCCATTGACTGTATTCATTACAGTTATCTGAAAAAGGAGAAAGGGTATGAAGGCTTTAAATTTTATAATATTTAATTACAACATCACATGAGCTTATAACTAACTACTATTTAGAAAATGAATAACACAAAATGTATTCAAGAACATTATCTATTTGTATATACTAAAATATTTAGAATATAAAAGACATGTTTTCTAAAAAGTTACTTGTAATTCAAATATGCACTAGAGGAATTAGAAATTCTGCAGTTAAGAGTCTCTGTAATATAAATATTTATGCTTTAGATTCATACTTGAAGATTGAATTTTATTACTATGAAGGGCACATAATGTTTACACTTCTCTTTATTGAAACATTATATCAAAAACTGACAAATATTCTATAGTATATTTGGAGTTAACATTGTCCTGAACAGAAATTTTTTTTAGGTTCATAATCTTCACACCCCACTATATAATTATACTTATTCAATAAGAACATTAGATACAGATATAAACTTAACAAATGAAAGATCACGAAATAAAAATAGTATAAATAGTTCTGTTGTTTCCCACCATAATTTCCAGTATTTTCAACCTTGCTTGTTCATACCCCAAAAGTTTTTTTCTTTTAATTCTCCTTCTATGAGTTAGTCAAAGGGGTACGGATGCAAAATACCAGAAATCTGCTGGCTTTTATAAAGGGTTTTTATTTGGGGTAGAAGCTTACAGTTACCAGGCCATAAAGCATAAGTTACTTCCCTCACCAAAGTCTGTTGCCATGTGTTGGAGCAAGGTGGCTGCCAGCGTCTGTGAGGGTTCAGGCTTCCTGGGTTCCTCTTCCTGGGGCTTGCTTGTCTCTGGGCTCAGCCTCTCTGCTATCTCCACAAGGTCATCTGTAGACTGTGAGGCTCTCTAGGCTTTGCCTGTCTCCACAAAGCGCAGCTGTAGACTCTCAGGCACATGGCTCATCTCTTTTCCGGGAGCCTTCTCTCCTTCCTCACGACCAAGCTCCTCTGTGTGCGTACTTCCCTGGGCTCCAGCATTAAAACTCCGCATCAGAACTTCAACTCTGTCCTTCGCCATGTCTTTTATCTCTTGAGTCCCCACCCACCAAGGGGCAGGGACTCAACACCCTACTGACGTGGCCCAATCAAAGCCCTAATCATAATTTAATCATGCCCAGAGGAACAGACCAGTTTACAAACATAATCCATATATATTTTTGGAATTCATAACTATATCAAACTGCTACACCCTTCCTATCACTCATCCATGTGAGCACTTCGCTCTGCCTTTCTTGAGACTAAGTGGGCCTTCTGGGCTTCCAGCTGAGCTTCGACTTAGAGTATACCTCCCACGCAATGGGGACCAGCTGTTTCCCTGGTGCTCCAGTTATAGTCTGATTTAGCAGTTATTCCCCATTCCTAGTGTTTTTTAGGATGGTACTGTAAGTGACAAGAAATGCTCTACCTTCCTAATTAGTGACCCTAGCAGTGTACTAATGCCATTTCATAGGAGCCTCTTGATATTCTTGGTAAAGTTTCTTCATCATTACTTACTTCAGCACTCTGGGCAGGGGGAGCAGGAGAGAATGAGAAAATTCTCCTAAAGCTTTTTCAGCATGTGCTTTATAGGACATCCTACTATGTAATAACTTTAAATCGTAAAAAATAGTAAGAATTTATTTACCTTTTGAAACCAACATAAAAAGGGTCAAAATGAATATTTTATGGTGATTTTTATGTGAGTTCTGAGAGAGAGATATTTGAGCATCTACCCTATTTTTAGAACAGATAAAAAAAGGCACAATGTCATACAGCTATAAAAGCTCAGTGTCCGAGAGTGGTAAATTGAAGAAATTGCAACTTCTTTTAACATGCTTCTGCCAGCACTTTCAAATCAAAAGGCTTTGGGTATGCTAGAAAAAAAATGCCATCAGTCAGAATGCCAGAAACCTCAGATCTTTCAAGGAGTCCTCTGTGCACTTCTTTCTATGACCAAGTTGAACATGTATTCAAAGGAAAGGGTTTATTGAAATAAGGTCAATAACAGTGGTTATAGTGATACAATTTAACAAATTACTACATATGCTCTATTTAAAAAGCAACTCATTCTAAATTCTTTACATCCTAAATCGCTGGAATTCTGGTGCCACCGGAAGACCTCACTGAGTAACTTTTCATAGCTTTCTTTCTGATGACATGGCTTTGGTTTTGCATTTCTTTTGCTTCTTTAGAACATGCAGTTCACTCATTTGACAGTTTTACTGCCATAGTCGATGCACTCACAGCAGACATTATGGAACTAGCAGCTCTTAGAGGCCTCCATGGACTTAACACGATATTTTTCAATGATGTATAAAATATTATCCACAGTTCACATGTGTTCTTTGTCACTGAAATAAGGTGCCTGGACAGGTTGCCAGGACTAGACACATTCGATGGTGTGGCTGGTTCACAGTTTTGAAAAAGGAAACCAAATTTTCATGATGTGAAAGTTCTTCTGCAACAGGAAAGGAAATGATGTTCCAATTCAACTGTGTTGCTGGGAAGAGAGAAGGGATTGGCTCATGCAGCTCATCCATGGTGCTCTTGGAAATTGGAGGTGTATTGCTGTAATTTTGAGGATTGCCCATACTAATGCAGTCGCAGCACTCATTCCAAAGCATACACTCTTTACAACAGTAACAATTTCCTTGTCTGGGCAGCACTGGCAGAGCTCCATGCCCAGGCACAGGCTGCTGCCTCCTCCCACCTTCCAGCCCAGTCTAGGCTCTGGTGCTGCTGCCAGGCAGGGAGGGCAGGCCACACCTTTGCTGGGCATATCTCCGTTCTGAGCCTGCAAACCCAGGCAACTGGACAAGGAATGCCCACCTGCCACCGGACCAGGATTTTTTATGTCTCTTTCTGTCACCGTAGTCAGAGCCTGGAACTCAGGGCATGTGGGGGATGGGCTCCAGTAGCTTCCACGTGGAGGGCAATTTGCAAGTTCTTTACCACAATTTATTGGCCTCTTCCTCTCACCCTTCCCATGATGCTATACAGAGTATTTCTGGTCTGTGGAGGCTCAGAATAGTTGTTTCCCCACAGTTCCTGCCTGTTTAATAGTTGTTCTGAGTTCTGGAGCTCCCTACTCTGCCATCTTCCCACAGCAAGTTTTTTAAAAAAGCTCCACCTGTTGTGCTTTTGATGTTTAGTATTTATTTTGGAGATTATTTATTTATTTTCTTGGTTAGCTTATCTTTTTAAAGATGCAAGTGAGCAAAAATATACTGATGATTTGGGTTTCATTTGTAATGATTTTCACTTGAATTTTTCATTACAACAGAAATATCTTGTCTTGAATTTATTATGATAGAAACTCCTTGGCAGATTAAATAGTAATTTTATGAGTCTATAAAATATATTATCACGGGGAGCTTCTAATCTTGTTCTGAAGATAAATATGGAAAAGATCATTTAGAATAAAATGTGTGATGTTATGCAACCAATCTCATATATGTTTATTGTAATTTAGAGAAAATTGACATAAACATGAATTGGAGTCCTCAGGAACTATGTGAGAAGCAAATTAGCTTTTAAAGTTTAGGAATTGTGATTTTGTAATTGTCAGTTACCCATTATCCAATTTTGGATTTGACTTTATTAAAATATTGCCTGCTTTATTAGACTGTTAATCATAAGGAAAGCTGTGTCTGTGAGGGGGTTGCATATGGGAACTCGGTACTTTCTGCATCGTATTTCTGTAAACCTACAACTTCCCTAATAATAATGAAAAAGAAACAAACAAAAAAAAAACACAACTCCTCAGTCCCAGATTACAAAAAGTATAAGTTTCCTTCATTGTTACAGGAAGGTTGGTACAGTTCTGCTTTAGACTGCAGGCTGCCTGGAGCTTCTTTGCTGATCTTTGCAGGTTTGGTTCAGGTTTGTTTCTCAAGTCTTTCTTCACTTTAGAACTAGCAGATAGTCAGTATGTCGGGTTTAGTAGTGGCCCCCAAAAGATATCCATGTCCTAACCCCAAGAACATGTAAATGTTACTTAAATGGCATATATTCTTATAAGAGGGAGGCAGAAAGAGATGTGACCACAGAAGAAGAGAAGGCAGTGTTACCAAAGAAGCAGAGATTAAAGTGTGTGGCCACAAGTCAAGGAATGCTGGCAGCCACCAGATGCTGGAAGAGGCAAGGCAAGGATTCTCCTCTAGAGCCTTTGGAGTGAGCATGGCCCTGTCACTACCTTGATCTTGGCCCAGTGAAACTGATTTCAGACTACTGGCTTCCAGACTGTAAGAGAATAAATGTGTGTTTTAGTGTGAAGATTATGGTGATTTATTCCAATAACCATAATATTCAGGGATTGTTCTCAATGTAGTAGCAGAGGCACAAGAAGGCAAGTCTCTTTTTCTGTAATGTAAGCCAATAGCTCATTGATGAAAGCAAGTCACATGGCTGAGCTCAAAACCAAGGGGCAGGTAGGTACACTCTGTCTGTAGTGGGAGGAACTGCAATGTCATATGGCAAAAAGCATGTATATTGGTAAGGATGAAGAATTAGAGGCTAAAGCAGACTGTCAAGGATAGCAATCACACTTACTGGGTTAGAAAATGATTTGCCTTGAAGATAGCTGACTTTTCAGTCCTTCCCTGCTCTCTAATTTCTTTTATTACAAATATGCTCAAACATAACAAATTTATAGAAATGGCACAATGATCACATGTATGCCTTCTACCTTAATTCAATAATTTTTAGCATTTTTCCATATCTACTTCATCCGTTTCTCTCCCTCTTTCTATACACACACACATAGTTTTTCTTTGAACTGAAATTTATTTTTGTATATTGTATGAGGCAAGGATCAATTTTAATTTTTTTTCACATAGGAATCCAAGTAGCCCAGCATCATTCATTGGAAACACCATCGTTTCCCCATTGTTTTGTAGTATCAACTTTTTTTTTGCAATAATTTTGGACATGTAATTTAATCTAATTATATTTTCCTATCATTGTGCCAATTCCATACATTTATTTACTGTAGTTTTATATAGTAAGTCTTGATATCATTTAGAAATTCTTTGTATTTCTAGACAGTTATATTCTCCATGTAAATTTTAGCATTAGCTTACCAATTTACACACACACAAACACATACACATCACTAGT
>JAQZBX010028816.1:11551-27724 GCA_029593785.1 Cabassous unicinctus
TTTTTTTTTTTTTTTGAGGTACCGGGTATTGAACCTGGGACCTCATGTGTGGGAGGCAGGCACTCAACCACTAGGCAACATCCACTCCCCCAAGGTCTTGAACTTTTAAGTTGTATTTATCCCTAGGTATTTGATACTTTTTGTGTATTGCAAATTGTGTTTTTAATTTCATTTTTCTTTGTGTTTGTTGCTGGAATATAGAGAACATTTGATTTTTTTAATATAAAATGTTGTCTTTTTATCTCGCAACCTTGCTCAACTGACTTGTTAATTCTAATAATTTCTCTGTAAATTCTGCTACATTTTCTACATACTTGATCGTGTCAATTGTGACTAATGATAATTTTGGCTTATTGACTTATTATGGAAAATTTTAAACAAAAACAAATGTATTCTCTAATAGTACAATGAATCATGTGCTCTTATCTTGTCTTCAGCAATAACCGCCTTTCTATACTTGCTAATGTGTCACTTGAGGTGGACCAGGATTTCTAGTTAAGTTTGATCTGAGTTTGGGTAATGTCAGCCTAATTTATCTTGAGTAATTACAATTTTCATTATATTCAACAGATATTTATTTAGCCTCTATCATGTGCCAGCCCCCTGTTCTAGGCTTTGGAGATGCAACAGTGAAAGAAAAAAAAATATATTGGTTATATAATATACTTATCAGATAGTAATAAATGCTATAAAGAAAAACAAAGCTGACAAGAGGGATAGTGAGAGTTGAAGTGGGAGTGAGGTGAGAAGGTGACATTTTAAGCAAAACCTGAAGGAAGTGAGGGAATAAACCATGCACCTGAGAGAACAGTGTTCCAAGCAAAGGGAACAAAAATTATAGAGGCAGGAATGTGATTGGCTTGTTTGGGGCAACAAGAAGGCCATAATGGTTGGAGTATGAAAGAGAAAGTGATAGGAGATGAGAACAGAAAGTTGTCCAAGTCAAATACTGTAGGGTCTTATAGACTATTGAAAGGACTTTGGTTTTTACTCTGGAAAAAAAATGTGGAAAATTCTGGAAGATATATATATAATATATAAACCAACACACTCTCTTCCCTTCTTCCCTGCCATCCTGGGTAACCTCTAGTCTGTTTTCTATCTCTAAAAATTTGCTATTTCTAGTCATCTCTTATAAGTGATATCATACAATTTTTTTGTCCTTATGTGCCTTACTTATTTCACTGAACTTAATGTTTTCAAGGTTCTTCCATGTTACAGCATGACTTATAACTTCATTCTTTCTTGTGGCCAAGTAATATTCCATTGTGTGCATGTACCATGTTTTGTTTATCCATTCAACTGTTGATAGACCCTTAGGTTGTTTCCACCTTTTGGTTATTGTGAATAATGCTGCTATGAATATTGGTGTACAAATATCTGTTTGAGACCCTGTTTTCACTCTCTTTGGGTATATACCTAAAAGTGAAACCGCTGAGTCAAATGGTCATTCTATATTTAACTTTTTGAGGAACCACCATATTGTTTTCCATAGTGGCAGCAACATTTTACATTCCAACCAATGATACACTAGAGTTTCAATTTCTCTGCATTCTATTCTATACTTGTTGTTTTCCGTTTTTTAAAATTAATAGCCATCCTTGTGGGTATGAAGTGGTATCTCACTGTGACTTTAATTTGAAGTTCCTAATGGCTAATGATGTTGAGCATCTTTTCATGTGTTTATTGGCCACCTGTGTATCTTCTTAGCAAAATGTCTATTCAAGTACTTTACCCAATTTTTTTATTGGGTTGTTAGTCATTTTTGTTGCATTTTAAAATTTCTTTGTGTATTCTGGATATTAAGCCCTTTTCCAACACATTGTTTAAAACTATTTTCTACCCTTCTGTAAGTTGTCTTTTCACTTTCTTGATAATTTCCTTTAATGCACAAAAGTTTTTAATTTTGATGAAATTAAATTTATCTATTGTTTCTTTTGTGGCTCATCCTTTTGGGGTCATATCTAAGAATCCATTTCTGAATCCCAGGTCATGAAAATTTGTCCCTTAGTTATTTTCTAAGAATTTTAAAATTTTAGCTCTTATATTTAGGTCCTTAATTCATTTTGAGTTGATTTTTTTATATGGTGTGAAGTAGGGGTCTAGCTTCATTCTTCTGCATGTGGATATCAGTTTTCCCAACACTATTTGTTGAAGAGACTATTCTTTCGCCACTGCATGTATTTAGCATCTTTGTTGAATATCAACTGGCCATAGATGTTTGGGTCTATTTCTGGACTTCCAATTCTGTTCTCTTGATCTATTTTTCTATTTTAGGGCCAGTACCACACTGTTTTGATTATTGTGACATTGTAGCACAATTTTAAATTGGGAAGTGTGAGTCCTCCAACCTTCCTCTTTTTCACAATTGTTTTGGCTATTTTGGGCCCCTTGCAGTTCCATATGAATTTGAGCATAAGTTTTTCCATTTCTGTAAAAAGGCTGTGGGACTTTTGATAGGGCTTTCATTGAATTTTCATACTACTTTGGGTAATATTGTCATATTAACAATATTAACTCTTCCAATCCATGAACATGGGATACCTAGCTATTTAAATAGATTTATAAGATTGGAACAGAGATAAGTGAAATAGAGAATAGAAAAACAAGTGAGAAAATAAAAAAGTTGGTGTTTGAAAAAAGTCAACAAAATTGACAAACATATAGCCAGACTGACAAAGAAAATAAGAAACAATGCAAATAACTAAAATGAAAATGAAAATGGTGCTCTCACTACTGATATCACAGAAATAAAAAGGATTATAAGAGAATATTATGAACAATTGTATGCCAACCAGCGGGTTACTCTAGAAGAAATGGAAAAATTCCTAGAAATATACCAGCTACCCTAATTGACTCAAGAAGAAATAGAAAACCTCAAAAAATCTATAACAAGTACAGTCATTAAAACAATAATCAGAAATCTTCTACCAAAGAAAAGTCCAGGACCAGATGGCTTTTCTTGTGAATTCTACTAAACATTTAAAGAAGAATTAACATTGATGCTTCTCAAATTAAGAAAGAGTATACACTCCCTAATTCATTCTATGAGGCCAGCATTACTCTGATATCAAAGCCTGGTAAAGACATCAAAAGAAAAGAAAATTACAGACCAATTTCCTTTATGAATATAGATGCAAAAATCCTTAACAAAATACTAGCAAAATACAAGTCCAACAGCATATTAAAAAGGTTATGCATTATGACCAAGTGGGATTCCAGGAATGCAAGGTGGTTCAAGAGTCAAAAATCAATCAAAATAATATATTACATAAATAGAATCAAGGTTAAAAGCCACATTATTATCTCAATAGATACAGAAAAGGCATTTGACAATATTCAGCATTCTTTCTTGATAAAAAAACCCTCAGAAATGTAGGAATAGATGGGAAGTTTCTTAACATCATAAAGGCCATTTATGAAAAACCTACAGCTAACATCATATTCAATGGTGAAGTGTTTAAATCTTTGCACTTAAAATCAGGTGTGAGACAAGGATGCCTGCTTTCACCACTGTTATTCAGTAATAGAAGTTCTTGCCAGAGCAATTAGGTAAGAAAAAGGAATAAAAGTTATCCAAATTGGAAAGGAAGAAATAAAACTATGTATACTTGCAGACAACATGCCCTTATGTATCAAAAATCCAAAGGAATCCACAAGAAAATTATTAGAGATAATAAATGGGTTCAGCAAAGTGGCAGGGTATAGGATCAATACACAAAAATAATTGTTTTCCCATATACTAGCAAAGAATGCTCCAAAGAGGAAATTAAGAAAACAATCCCATTTACAATAGCATCTAAAAAAAATAAAATATCTAGCAATAAATTTAACCATGATACAAAAGACTTGTATACTAAAGACTACAAAACTCTGCTGCAAGAAATGAAAGAAGACTGTAGGTGATGAATTCTTCCAGCTTTTTTGCATCTGCAAAAGTCTTTATTTTACCTTTTTCCTAAAGATATTTTTGCTGCATGTAATTTTATTGATACTTTTTTATTTTAGGACTTTATTATCTTTGTTGTTCTGTTAATGTGTCTTTTTTCTCTGCCTTTTAAGATATTTTTTTCTGAGTCACTGGTTTTAAGAAATTTTATTATGCGGGACCTTGTGTAGTTTTCTTCATGTTATTTAATTTATTTTTGTGTGCTTGTGTTTTTTGTACTTCTTTATCTGGGGCTTTACATAGTTTATCAAGTTTGTAAAATATATGGCAGTTATATTTTCAAATATTTTTTTCTGTTCCCTATCTCTCCTCTTCTTTTAGAATTTCAATTACATGTATATTAGGCCGTTAGAAGTTTCCCCCCAGCTCACTGATGTTGTTTCAGGATGTTCATATCTTATGATTCTATCATCTCTTTCTTCATTTTGTGTGGTTTCTATTGCTGTGTCTTCCAAGTTGACATATTTTTTCTTTACCAATGTCTAATTTGCTGTAAATCTCATTCTGTTTATCTTTTTTTCATTTCAGGATTTTAAATTTTTATCACTAGAAATTTGATTTGCCTATTTTATATATTTCTCATGTCTCTCTCATGTTCAATCTTTCCCCAGCTTATTGAACATATATAATATAAGTATAATAACTTTTCCTGTCCTTCTTTACATTTTTGACTCCTTATAGGTCCCATTTTCCTGCTTATTTACATGCCACACAATTCTTTTGATTTGATGCCAGATATTGTGAATATTTTCTAGTTGGGTATGGATATATTTGTATTCCTATAAATATTCTTGAGCTTTGTTCTGGAATGTAGTTAAGGTACTTGGAATCAGTCTGATCCTTTTGGGTCATACTCTTAATATTTGTTAGCCAAGATTAGTCTAGGGCCCATTTTATCCCACTAATGAAACAGTACCCTTCTGACTACTCTACCCAATGTCTAGTGAATTATGAGGTTTTCCATTTTGGCTAGTGGGAACAGGAACAATTCCTGGACCTGTATCAGCCCCAGGTACTGTTCCATCTAATCCTTTTGGGTGGTTCTTTTTACAGCCTCATATAGCCTCAGGTAGTTTCCTCATATATATGCACTGATTAGTACTCAGCTGAAGTCTCAAGGGGGAACCCTTTGTTAATCTCTGCTACTCTCTCTTGTGATGCTTTTTCTTCTCTGGTACTCTTTCCTGTGATCTCTAGCTTCCTTGGTCTCCCTGGACCTCAGCTCCACCTCTTCAACTCAGAGAGCCCATGGTCTCTGACTAGGTTTTTCCTCTCTGTGCTGTGGCCTGGAAACATTCCCCAGGAAGTTAGCTGGGGCAATCAAAGGAGTTGCTTGATATAATTTCCATATCTTGGGGACCATTGTTCTTTGCTTTCAGTGCCTTGAGAATTGTTGTTCATATCTTTGGTTTAGGTTTTTTGTTGTTTCAGGCTGGAGGGTAAATCTAGTTCCAGTTATGTCATCTTATTTGAAAGTGGAAGTCCCTCCAGATTTTGCATATATTTACAGTTAAAGTTGCCAGGATTTTCTTCTCTAATGGCAGTTTTATATCTTACTTTTAAATTTTTATACCCTTTATTCTTTTTTTGTGCTTTATCACCTTAGTTAGGATGTCCAGAACAATGTTGAACAGACAGAGATATATGGTAATATTGGGTACCTTTGTCTCATTCTGTCTCAGCTCAAAAGGTTTCCACATTTCACCATCAAGCACAATTAAAAAAAAAAGTTTTTGTAGATGCCATTTATGAGGTTCAGAAAATTGTCTTCTACTCCTAGGTTGCAAATATTTAAAAAAAAAATGGTGGAGAAGACCCAAGATGGCAATAGAGTAGGAAGATTTAACAATCAGCTCGTCCCGCAGGGCAACTAATAATCAGCCAGGATCTGCCTGGGGTTTGGGAGACACCATAGACCAGAAGAACACAGTGTACCATCCAGGGAAGAACAGGAAGAGGAGATTGACCATCTGCAGTGAAGATTCGTGAGTAGATTTCTCCATGCTGCAGAGGCTGTTGTCCACCCCCCACTGGTGAGGCTGGCTACCTCCGGACCCACTCCCCAGCTGGAAGAAGAAGCTCTCTTCCCCAAAAGCTGAGGAGGGGAAGTGGCCAAGCACCAACTACAGCTGTTGATTGGCAAAATAGGCTACCTAGATTCCAATCTTGAGTACAACTGAGGTTTAAACATGCCTGAGCCACCAAAAAGCCAGCAGCATTTGTGCTGTATCTACCCCCAGCAGGTGTGGAAGCAGGGGTGACTGAAAAACACATTAGTCCCCAGGGTGGGTAGGGGTCAGATCCAGTGCTCCCAGTTTGGAAAGCCACTGCTTAGGCCCCCACACTCAGCAGGAGTGGAAATTGGGTGCAGTTTGAACACTTTCTCTGGGCAGATCAGGCAGATTCACCCCACCTACCTTGAAGGGCTACTGTATACACTGCACCCCTGGACAGAAAGGAAGCATGCACTCTCTCATGGGCAGGGCAGGGAGATTTACCCCATTCATCTTAAAAGGGCTGCAGCACACTTGGCCTCAAATGCTCCTGGACAGAGAGGAAGTGCACACTCTCTTGGGCAGTGTAGGCAGATTCACCCCATCTACCTTAAAAGGGCCCCTGCTCACTTGGCTCCAATGCTCCCTGGAAGGAAGAGAAGCACTCACTCTCTGTAGGCAGCTAAGAAAGATTCACCCCATCCACCTTGAACAGCTGCTGTACTCTGGTGCCCAAGGTGTCCCAGGAAGGAGGGGGACCAAGAACCCTCTGGCCACACTCTCTCAAGACAGTACAGTTAGAGTCACCTCACCCACCTGGAGGGTGGGCAGCACAGAGGGTGGCAGTTAATCAGAGGACTCAGATTTCAGGGGTGGGGAGCTGTGCAATAATTTCATCCTGGCAAAATCAGCCTAAACCTTGCCCCCACCAGGAGCTAAGTCAGCTAAGAATTAAAGGCACAGAATAACCTCAGGCAGCAGGGAACAACTGGATAAAGAGTGCTACCTGCTGGGTACTTTAGGAAAGCCTAGATTGGGGGAGACATCAAAGAGAAGACTGAAAGTCTTTAGGGTATCTTCTCCAGAGCACATTGGAATTGTTCTGCACTCCCTTCAAAGGTCCCCTGAGCCTGTTTTGACTGGGAAACCAGAACTGGAAAGGTTGTCTCCAGGGAGACACATCTACCAAAATTAGTCCTCCAGGAAATAGCAGCGAGAGAAGAAAAAAGGAGTATTAAAAATATACAGAGACAAATAAAAAAACAAACATAACAAACTAACATTCACAGAGGAGGAACAGAGGAAGTTTTAGCAAAAAGCCAACCAATTTGAAAGACATAGTCTAAAGAGAGAAAATGAGCACAGAATAAACACATAAAAAAACCAGATGCCAAGACACCAGCAAAAAATTGCAAGCCATTTTAAGAAACAGGACAATATGGCCCAGACAAAGGAACAAGTTAAATTTTCAGATGAAACATGGGATTTGAGACAACTAATCCAGATATCCACACAGATCTCCTTAATAAATTCAATGAGATGGCTAAAGAGATTAAGGATATTAAGACGATACTGGTTGAGCACAAAAACGAATTAGAAAGTTTTCAAAGAAAAGTAACAGATCTTATGGGAATGAAAGACACAATGGAAGAGATTAAAAAATACACTGGAGGCATATAATAGCAGATTTGAATTGGTTGAGGACAGAACATCTGAATTTGAAAAGACAGGAGAAAAGAAAGAGAAAAGAATGGAAAAGTGGAACAGGATCTCAGGGAATTGAATGATAATGTGAAACACACAAATATACGCATTATAGGTGTCCCAGAAGAAGAGAATGGAAAGGGGGAAGAAAAAATATTTGAAGAAATCATGACTGAACATTTTCCAACCATTATGAAAGACAACATATCAATATCCAAGAAGGACAACAGACCTGAAAAAGAATAGATCTCCAAGACACGTACTATTCAGAATGTCAAATGCCAGCGATTAAGAGAGAATTTTGAAAGCAGCAAGAGAAAAAGAATTCATCACATAAAAAGGACACTCAATAAGACTAAGTACCAAAACCATGGAGGTGAGAAGGCAGTGGTATGAAATATTAAAGGTTCTGAAAGAGAGAAACTGCCAGCCAAGAATTCTTTATCAGGAAAAACTGTCCTTCAAAACTGAGGGTGAGTTTAAAGTCTTCACAAATAAGCAAAAGCTGAAAAATATGTCACCAAGAGACAGGTTTTGCAAGGGATACTAAAGGGAGTGCTACAACCTGAAAGGAAAAGACAGGAGAGAGAGCCCTGGAGAAGTGTGTAGAAGTGCAAATTATTGGTAAGGGTAACAAAAAGGGTAAATAGATAATAGTGAGATAGGTCAATGGAAAGTCAGAAGGTACAATGGACAAAGTAAGGCCTTACAGTAATAATTTTAAATGTTAATGGATTGAACTCCCCAATCAAAAGACACAGACTGACAGAATGGATAAAAAAATAGCCACATATATGTTGTCTACAAGGAACTTGCTTTACATGCAAGGACACAAATAGACTGAAAGTAAAAGATTGGAAAAAGATACTCCATGCAAATAATTATCAAAAAAAGAGCTGGATTAGTGATACTAATATTGGACAAAATAGACTTTAATTTAAAAACTGCTATAAGAGATGAAGAACAACATTGTATATTAATAAAAGCATAAGTCACCATAAGAAATAACTATAATAAATATTTACACACTTAGCCAGGGAGCCCCAAAATACATGAGGCAGAAACTTATGAAAAACTGAGGAGAGAAATAGATTTCTCTACAATAATACTTGGAGTCTTCAATACAACATTCACATCTTTGGATAGAACAACTGGACAAAGGATCAATAAGGAAACAGAGAACTTGAATAATATGATAAATGAACTACACCTCACATACATATATAGAACATTGTACCCCAAAACAGCAGGATATACATTCTTCTCAAGTGCTCATGGATCTTTCTCCAGGATAGCCCATATGATGGGTCACAAAACAAGTCTTAATAAATTTAGAAAGATTGAAATGATACAAAGCACTTTTTCTGATCATAATGGAATGAAGCTGGAAATCGACAACAGGTGGAGAAAGGGAAAACTCATAAATGTATGAAGGTTAAACAACACAGTCGTAAAAAATCAGTGGCTCAAAGAAGAAATTGCAAGAGAAATCATTAAATATCTCAAGATGAATGAAAATGAGAACACAATATTTCAAAACCTATATGATGCAGCAAAGGCAATGCTGAGAGGGAAATTTATAGCCCTAAACACTTATATTAAAAAAGAAGAAAGAGCTAAAATCAAAGACCTAACTGACCACCTTCAGGAACTAGAAAAAACCCAGCAAACTAATCCCAAAGTCAGCAGAAGGAAAGAAAAAAGATTACAGCAGAAATAAATGAAATTGAGAACAACAACAACAACAACAAAAAACAATAGAATCAACAAAACCAAAAATTGGTTTTTTGAAAAGATCAACAAAATCAACTAGCCTTAGCTGGACTGACAAAGACAAAAGATAGAAGATACAAATAAAATCAGAAATGAGAGGTGGGACATTACTACTGACCCCAAAGAAATAAAAATCATAAGTGGATACTATGAACAACTGAATGCTAACAAACTGGATCATCTAGGTGAAATGCACAAATTTCTAGAAACATATGTATAACCTACACTGACCCTAGAAGAAATAGAAGACACCAAGAAACCAATCACAAATAAGGAGATTGAAATAGTCATCAAAAACCTCCCAAAGATGAAAAGTCCAGGACAGATGGATTCACAGGTGAATTCTACCAATCATTCAAAGAAGAATTAATACCAGTCTTGCTCAAACTTTTCCAAAAATAGAACAGGAGGGAACATTACCAAACTCATTCTATGAAGCCAACATCACCCTAATACCAAGGCCAGATAAAGATAACATGAAAAAGGAAAATACAGACCAATTTCTCTAATTAATGTAGATGCAAATATCCTCAACAAAATACCTGCTAATCGAATCCAATAGCACATTAAAAGAATTATAATGGAGTGGATGTGGTTCAAGCAGTTGAGCACCTGCTTCCCACATGGGAGATCCCAGGTTCAGTTCCCAGTGCCTCCTAAAAACAAAAACAAAACAAAAAACAAACAGCAAGCAAACCAATGAAAAAACCAACTCAGGGGAGCTGATGTGGCTCAGTGTTTGAGTGCTGATTTCCCACATACCAGGTCCTGGGTTCTGGGTTCAATCCCCGCCCTAGTATCTCAAAAAAAAAAAAAAAAAAAAAAAAAAAAGGAATGATACATCATGATCAAGTGGGTTTTATCCCATATATAAAAGGGTAGTTCAACACAAGAAAATCAATTTAATACATCACATTACTAAACTGAGGAAGAAAATTCACATGATCATCTCTGTTGATGGGCAGAAAAGGCATTTGACAAAATCCAAAATCCTTTCTTGGTGAAAACTCTCTGAAAGATAGGAATAGAAGGAAATTTTCTCAACATGATAAAGTGCATACATGAAAAAACCACAGCTAACATTGTACTCAATGGTGAAAGACTGAAAGCCTTCCTGCTGAGATGGGGAACAATACAAGGATGCCTACTATCACCACTATTATTTAATATTGTGCTAGAAGTCCTAGCTAGAGCAATTAGGCTAGATAAAAAAATAAAAGGCACTCAAATAGGAAAGGAAGAAGTAAAACTTTCACTATTTGCTGATGACATGATCCTATATCTAGAAAATCCCCCAAAATCCACAAAAAAGCTACTAGAAGTAATAGATGAGTTCAGCAAAGTGGCGGTATACAAGATTAATTGGCAATAATCAGTAGCAGTTCTAAATACTACTAATGAGCAATCTGAGGAGGGAGTCAGGAATGTTGTGTTCTTGTTTTCATTTGTTCCAAGATATTTACTGATTTCCCTTGTAATTTTTTCTTTGACTCCCTGATTGCTTAAGTGTGTTATTTAACTTCCATGATTCTCTGTCTGTTATTGATCATTGGCTTCATTCGATTGTGGTCAGAGAAGATGCTTTGTATAATTTCAATCTTTTAAAATTTATTGAGACTTTTTTTAAACCAACATGTCATTTCTCCTGGAGGATGATCCATTTGAACTTGAGAAGAATGTATATCCTGCTGTTTTGGGGTGCAATGTTCTGTATATGTCTGTGAGGACTAGTTCATTTATCATATTATACAAGTTCTCTGTTTCCTTATTGATCTTCTGTATAGATGTTCTACTTATTGATGAGAGTTGTGTATTGAGTCTCCAACTATTATGGTAGATGTATCTATTTCTCCCTTCAGTTTTGCCAGTGTGTGCCTCATGTATTTTGGGGCATCCTGTTTAGGTTTATAAATACTTATGATTGTTATGTCTTCTTGTAGTTTGACCCATTTTTAAAATATATAGCATCTTTTTTTTTTTTGGTCTCTTATAGCAACTTTTGATGTAAAGTCTATTTTGTCCAATATTATTATATCTACCCCAGCTCTTTTTTTGGTTTCTTTTTGCATGGATTATATTTTTCCATCCTTTCACTTTCAACCTATTTGTCTCTTTGGGTAAAAAGTGAGTCTCTTATAAATAAAATATGGTTGTATCATGCTTTTTAAATCCATTCTGCTACTCTGTGTCTTTTGATTGGGGAATTTAATCCATGAACATTCAGTGTTATTACTGTAAAGACAGTACTTACTTCAGCCATTTTTTCTGTTGGTTTTTATATGTCATATCTTTTTTGCCTCTTTTTTCCTTTATTGCAACCTCCTTGTTTGTATAGTAGATCTTTTGTGATAGATCTGACTACTCTCTTTCTCATTTCTGTTTCTGTAAAGTTTTAAAATACTTTCTTTATTGTTACCCTTGGTTTTGTATTACACAACCTTTTCCTATAACCTACTAATTTGAAATGATAGCAACTTAACTTAAACAGCATACACTTTTCCTGCTCCCATAGCCTTCCATTTCCTCTTTATGTTTTTTTTTTCTCATAGCACCTCTTTATATTTTGTATGCCAATTGTCAGGAAATATGACTTTTTCTTGTTCAATTGTTCTCTTAACTCTTATAGGAATTAAAGAGTAGAGTCATATATTTCATATACAGTACTATCAGCTTTTGCATTTACCTTTTTAGTTGCCTTTACTGAAGATCTTCACTTGTTCACCCTACTCCAAGCTGCTCTCTTCTGTCTTTTCCTTTCAAACTGAACACCTCCCTCCTGAGTAATTCTTGTAGGTAAGTCTCTTGTTGACAAACTCCCTCAGTTTCTGTTTATCTGTGAATATTTTAAACTCTCCCTCATTTTCCAATTATAGTTTTGCTGGATTAAGAATTTTTGGCTTGCGGTTTTTCTCTTTCAGTACCTTAAATATATCATACCACTGCTTTCTCGTCTTCATGGTTTCTGATGAGAAATTGGTGCTTAGTTTTATTGAGATCCCTCATATGTGATAAATAACTTTTCTCTTGCTTTCAAAATTCTCTATTTTTTGGCATTTTGCATTCTGATTAGTATGTATCTCAGAGTAAGTGTATTAGAGTTTATTCTGTTTGGAGTTCATTATACTTCTTGGACATGTATATTATGTCTCTCATAAGAGTTGGGAAATTTTTGGCCATTATTTCCTCAAATGTTCTATCTGCCCCCTTTCCCTTCTCTTCTCATTCTGGGACACCCATGATGCATATGTTTGTATGCTTCATGTGTCACTCAACTCCAGGCTCTTCTTTGATGCTTGGTCCAATTTATTCTGGACCCACAGAGTAGTCCATGTTTAACTGTTCAGTTTTTTATTTTCAGTTCTTCTGCACTTGATTCTTGCCCTGGCTATGCAGTACAATTTTTAAGATTGCCCTTTTTTGTGTGCAATTGTTTCATCTCTAGGAGAAAGCTTCCTTTCCTCTGTTCTGTCTTCAGGAACCTTGATCTCTCTTGCTTGTTTTTGTACAGAATTTTCTCCCCAGCTCCTATGATTTGTTTAAATTCTCTCCTTAACTCAGTACCTCTTTTCATTATACTTTTCAGATCTGGGACCCATCCTGTCTTACAGCAGTGCAGTTCCCACCCCACCCCCTGAAAAAACCATCCGAGAGGCCTTTGGTTCTTCCCTGTTAAGGTATACTGCCCCAGGAAGCCAAATGGGTCAATCCAGAAAGGATTTTTGTGCATAGGTGGACCAGCAAACAGAGACTGCATTTAGTGTGTGCACCTCTTGCTAACAGTTCTGCCACAGTCTGTGTTTTTGCTGGGGCCATTTTTGTATGTGGCACTCCTTAGCTGCTTGAGTTCTGCCCTGGGTCTCTGTGGACTTGGTTCCCTGGGCCTAGAGGTGCATAGCATTCTAACTTGCTGTTGTGCATGACTCTATGGTTTGCATCCACAGCAGGAGGGACCCAGGCTGTGCTGCCTCTATGTGACTCTTAAGCTGTGCAGTACTGTGTGAGGGGGATGATTCCAGACTGGTGGTCCAGGACATAAATCTACCTTATCTTGGAGATTACTTTTCTTCAGCTTCCTTCTCCAGTCTCCACTGTACTTCAGAGTTCCAAGCGAGTGGGTTTTGTCCTTTTATTAGTTGGTTCTAAGGGGAGACTTTACCATGGGATATCTTACATTGCCATTTTGATGACATCACATTCCCCTGCATCCCTTTTATAAGTACCATTGTGATTAGCCTTACCCAGCTAATCTAGTATAATCTCTCCATCTCAAGAGCCTTAATTTAATCACACCTGCAAAGTCCATGTAGCCATATAAATTAACAGTGGTAGTCTGAGACTTTTATGGACCCCAGAAAAGTTCATGTCCTTAGAGTTAATCTATTCCTATTGAAGGTGGGGACTTTTGATTAGATTACTTCAGTTGAGTCCTTTGATCAGATTAATTCACTAAGGCATGACCCAGGGTGGATATTAATCCTCTTACTGGAGTCCTTTATAAATGGGAAGAATATGGAGAGACAGAGAGAAAAATAAGACACAGTAAAAAAAAAAAGACACAGGAACTCAAAGAGGAAGCCACCCATCGAGCAGCCAGAAGCTGAAAGCAAAGGTACCTGGAGGAGAAGGCAGAGACCAGCAGATACCACTATTGTGCCTTCATAGGGGAAAGAGGAGTCCAGGATCTCCTGCAGCTGGTCTTCAGGGAAGGAGCTTTGCCTGATGATGCCTTGATTTGTACACTTTTCTCTGCCTCAGAACTGTAAGCTTGCAAGCCAATAGACCCCCATTGTAAAAGCCAATCCATTTGTGATATATTGCTTTCGGCAGCTTTTAGCAAACAAAAACAATTAACATGCACAGATTTTGCAGATTAGGATGTGGACATATTTGGGGACTATTATTTAGTCTACCATAGCAACTATTCAAAATGCCCAGCACAGTGCTTTGTACATTGTAATTAATTAATATGTGTTTCCTAAATTGCTTGTTATATAACTTATAATTAGCTTTTGCTTGAAAATAGACTTTTTTTTTCTTTTAAGAAAGTTCAGAACCAAGTCTCCTATTCTTTGCTCTTTAAAGGCCTTTGTTCTGTGGAATGGTATTATATCCCCTCCAAAGAGGTTTTACTTCCATTTGGTTCAGTTAAATTCAGGTCAATAAATGTGGTCTTTCTCTCTCCTTAGTCCCATATGATCTGTCTTTTCTTATTATTAATCTTTCAAAACTTTTCATTATTTCTCTTAAGTTAAAATGAAGGTTTTTCTGAGTCTTTCGTGAACAACTTTTCTATATAAAAATGGGATATTATCTCTCTGCCAATTTAAGTTCCAGTTTAAATACTACATACTACATGGTACTTGATGTCCTTCAGGGAAAGAAGGGAACTAATTATTTTATTTTATTTTATTTTTTTTCAAGTACATTCTTTTTTTTAAATTTTTTATTTATTTTTAAAAGATACTTAGATTACATAAAATGCTACATAAAAAAATATAAAGTATTCCCATATGCCCTACTCCCCCCACCACCCACTTTCGCCCATATTAACAACTTCTTTCATTACTGTGGTATATTCATTGCAATTGATGAACACATTTTGGAGCATTCCCACTAAGGATGGATTATACTTTACATTGTACTTTTTAAAAAATATTTTAAAAGATGCTTAGATTACATAAATGTTACACAAAAATTAAAGGGATTCCCATGTTCCCCACCTCCCACACCTCCCATAACACCCACATAAACATCTTTCATTAGTGTGGCACATCGCCTGCAATGGATAAACACATCCTGGGGCTTTGCCACTAAGCATGGACCATAGTTCACATTGTAGACCCCACTCTTTCCCACACAGTTCTGCATGTTATATGCTGATGTAAAATGACCTATATCTGTCATTGTAATGTTACGCAGGATAATTCCCAAGTCCTGAAAAAGCACCTGTATTACAACTGCTTTTCCCTTCCCTGCCCCGAAAGCATCCAGTGGCCACTGGCTCATGATCACTGTTGTAATTTCTTCCATGCTTGAATCACATTATGTCTACAACAGAATACTTTTAAGTCCACTCTAGTCTATAGCTCTTCCCCCAATCCTGAGGAGTTTGGGATGGTGATGTCCACTCCACCTCCAAGTGAGAGGGGGCTTATATCCCATGGATACAATGGATGGGATTATCCTGCCTGCAGCTGCAGGCTCTCTCCATTCCCTGGGGTGGCCGTTGTCCATCATCGTCTCCTCACCAGGTGACCTGGGTGAGTCCATTGAGCTGTAGAGTAGAAGTTGCAGCTCCACCAAGAAGTTGCAGCTCCACAAAGATTCCAGGCACAGCTGGCACATGGGCAGGCCAGAGGCTCTAGTCTCTGGAAGTACATCTACAAACTCCAGCATCACATATAGGTTCGAATAGAAGGGACTGATGGACCATGTGCTAGGAGGACTTATTTGTGTCCAATTCTGTCACTCTCAGGAGCACAGATTCCAAAGTATAGTCCACTGATAAGGCATCAATCTCTGGAGCTATCACCCCTTATATAGGACCTGGGTGTCTCCAGAGGCCTCAGGAGCCCCTCTGTGTGGGATGATATCCACTTTGGTGTTCTATGAGATCCTACTGAGGTATGTGTAAGCGTTACCTCTGGGATGACCTCCCAACTCTCTTTGAAGTCTCTTAGCCACATGAACTCACTTGTCTTTACCTTTTCCTCCTTTTATTCAAGGTCTTTTTCCAGTTGTATTGCCTGTTGG
>JAQZBX010028817.1:0-27626 GCA_029593785.1 Cabassous unicinctus
AGAAACACACTTCTTCCTCCACCCTAACCTCCACTTGGTGCCTCCTATCAGCAGAGCCTAAAGTGGAATCGGCTGGCAAAATAGAAACGTGGTTTGCAGAGTCCCAGCCCCAGCAGAATGTAGAAGGGTATGTTTAAAGCTGGGAGACAGCAGCTTAAAAACTGCACTTGCTGCACTTGCTGGCTGGAATAGTAGAAGGGGTGCTGAGTGGGCAAGGAGAAATGAGAGACTCAACCAACCAGTATGCTTTTCTTTACCCCTTTTTTATTGCCAACACTTAAAAACTAGTAGATTTGAGGATCGACCACCACGATGTCAGACTGGCTGCCTGGGACTAGAAGGCTTTTGTCGGTTTCAGCACAGTAAAATGGCACTCTTTTGGGGCTTTCGGCTAGGGAAAGTTCTGTGGAGGCTGGCAAGGCAAGGCAAGACTCAGGTTTCTCCAGGGCAGTGCTGCCTCCAAAGCCGCAGAAAGCCGCCAGCGACACTGCAAACCCTAGAGCTGCCGCCCTCTTGTGGACATACTTGGTTCTGCAGGAGGGCAATGTGACCTGCAGCCTGCATGGGCCCTTGGCGGCTGGCCGACTTCACCTCTGGTCTTGAACTCCAGGAATGACCTGCTGGGAAGGGGCAATTTGATCCTCTCATGCAGATGAGGGGGCTTCCAGGTGATGGAGCCTTTCTTCAAAGGGAGTAAAAGTCTTCACTGACATCTAGATTCACCACCAAAGAACCTAATGGTCTCTACCCTATACCCATGGCCACATATGACTCTTAGGCAGAAAAAGCCTGGAGCTCACCTCATCCAGACATCTGCTGTGAGTCTTGGAGGATACTCTAGAACAGGGGCTGACAAACTATTTCTGTAAAGGGCTAGACAGTAAATATTTTAGGCTTATAGCCATCCAATTTCCATAGCAACTACTCAACTCCTCATTGTAGCATGAAAGCAGCCATAGACAATAAATAAAAGAGCATGATTGCGTCCCAATAAAATTTTTTTTTAAAGATTTATTTATTTTATTTATTTATCCCCCCTTGCTGCTTGTGTTGCTGTGTCCATTCGCTGCGTGTCTTCTCTGTGTCTGCTTATCCGGCCTGCCCTCACAAGGAGGCCCCGGGAAGCGAACCCGGGGCCTCTCATATGGTAAACGGGGGCTCTATCCACTGAGCCACACCCGCTTCCCCCCAATAAAATTTTATGGACACTGAAATTTCAATTTCATATAATTTTCACATGTCATAGAATATTCTTCTTCTTTTGATTTGTTAAAAAAAATCATTTAAAAAATGGAAAAACCATTCTTAGATTGCTAGCTGTGGAAAAACAGGCAATGGGCTGAATTTGGCCCATGGGCCGTAGTTTGTGGACCCATGACTTAGAATCTTCCAGAGTGAATTAAGGTCATTAGGTGGAGACGCTGTGAGCTAAAACCACTGAAGCAGCTTCTACATTACTTTGCAATGTACACCGGCAGGATCTGGCTGGATAGAGTCAACAGGCTAGTGGGGGAGCCAGAGCTCTCGGCTCCCTGGGTTAGGGGTTGGAGGGGATTTCTGTGAGAGGAGCTCTGCTCTAAATTTTAGCCCCTGCCCTTTTTTTTTTTTTTTTCTAGACAGGGAACCTTATTCTCATTTAAATTTGTGTTGCTAGGTCCTGAGGAAATGAGGTGTTGGCAAATCTGAATCTAATAAATAGTTTGAGAAGTGGCATAGTATGCCATTCCCTCATTTATAAGAATAACCATCCCTCAGTATCTTTAAATAACATACCCCCCCAATGCGCTGAAAATACAGGCTGAATGAAACTGTGATTCTAGAGGAGTTCCCAGAAACTCATTCATTTTAAAAAGCAAGCTGCACCTATTCTGTAATTTACAGTAAATGTGTGGTTTTATTTGTTTTGTGGATTTTCAAACCTACAAATGGGAGATTTGCATGGAGAGAGGATGAATATGAAGTACATTGGAGGCTATGAAAGGGTCTTCTGTGGAACAAACAAGTGTAGATCAGTGCTACCTTTTGGATTACAAGGGGGGAAATTAAGGACCTATATCTGCGTTTTCTTGGATGTGCATAAAAGACTCTGGAAGGAGATAGGAGCACCTAATGTCAGGTAGGTGTTGGGGAGGTCTGGGTGGGGGCGCTGCTGGAGGGAGACTCACTGGATCCCTTTTTACTCCCTGGTTCTTGAGTCCTACCTTCTTCCCTCTCCCCTCTGTTGCTGGGCCGGGCTCTGAGAGGCGTGAGGACATAAACTCCCTGAGACACAGAGCTGAGTTTGTTTCCAGTGGAGGAGGCAGGCATCTAAAGTAAACCTTGTAAAGTGTCCCCAGCAGGTGAAGGAAGCAGAGAGGAAGCGCCGATGACCTGCCTGGAGCGCAAGCGGCAGTTCTATAGGCCGGAGGGGACAGGGGCGGGGACTCCTGGGAGGGCATGGCCTGTGCAGAGGCACGGGTGTTGTATTAGCCAAAGGGGTGCTAATGTGAAATACCAAAAATGGGTTGGTCTTTACAAAGGGTATTTATTTGGGGTAGAAGACCACAGATACCAGGCCACAAAGCGTTAAGTTCCTTCTCACCAAAGTCCATTGCCACGTGTTGGAGCAGTACAGCTGCCGCCGTTTGCCAGGGTTCAGGTTTCTGGGGTTCCTCTCTTCCCGGGGCTGCGTTTCTCTCCGGGCTCAGCTCTTCTGGTTCCTCCATAAGGTCAGCTGTAGACTATCAGGCAAACGGCTCACTTCTCTTCTCCTGGGGCTTTTTTTCCAACATCAAAACTGCTTCAACTCTGTTCTTACCATGCCTTTTATATTTGATTCCCCCACCCACCAAGGGGTGGGGCTCAACACCCTACTGATGTGGCCCAGTCAACGCCCCAATCATAACTCAATCATGCCCAGATTAACAGATCAGTTTACAAGCATGATCCAATTATATTTTTGGAATTCATAACTACATCAAATTGCCAAACGGCCACAGGTGTG
This sequence comes from Cabassous unicinctus, assembly GCA_029593785.1. NCBI lineage: Eukaryota > Metazoa > Chordata > Mammalia > Cingulata > Chlamyphoridae > Cabassous > Cabassous unicinctus. The sequence goes on from JAQZBX010028817.1 coordinate 2,984, forward strand.
CTCAGAGAACACCTGGGCACTGGTGTGGGGAGGGTGCTGCGTGCAGAGCTGAGTGGGAGATGGGAGAAAAGAAAAGGGCGGGGAGGGAACGAGGCTGAAAAAGCCAGTCGGGGCCAGGTGGTGAGGAACAATTTGGACTTTCCTGGGAACATGAGACTGCACAGAGGACCCAACTTGTCTGTCTGAAAACCAACAGACAACAGGGTGGGGCAGTAGTGACCACAGAGGCCCCCTGGTCTGCTAAGTGAGAGGGTGGGACAAGCTGAGCCCTAAGGTCCCCTTCAGGGCTGATTCCACGACGGGGCTGGGGTTTCTTCTCTTTCCCCATCCCACCGAGGCTCAGCCAGGTGCATGCCTAGCCCCTCTCTTGAACGCCCTTCTGTCATCAGGACGTGAGTCACGGTGCCTGCCCCTTAGCTCAGGGGAGAGATGGGGCCTGGGGGGGAACCACTTGGGCTCGTCACTGAGTGAGTCAGTGAGGAGACCAAAGCCTGCTACCCAGTGGGAAGAAAGATGAGATCCTAGAGAAAGTCTGATGGCTGTGCTCCTTCCTCCCCACCCTGCCCAGATGTTCAGGGAGCCTCTGGCTGAACTCTGGGGCACACCCATCTGTGTTCCTGGCAAGCATGGCAGGACAGCACATCCGCACTGCCCTGCTTCTGGCTGCTGCAGGCACAGAACCAGGATGGGGTGGGTTAGCGCTTGCGAGGGCTTGGGGCTGCCGGGAGGGTGAGTGGGGAGGCGCCTGCAGGCGGCTGCCCTGGTACCTCTGGAAGGATTCTGGGCAAAGGTTCGGACCTTGAGACTTGGCAGCTGTGAAGAGGGGCAGAGCGCGTCTCAGGCTGACACTCAGGGTGGGTCTCCTCCACTTGCATGGTAAGCCAATGACATAATGGATGTGAACACATTTTGAAAAGTCACCAAACCCCTTGTTGCACCCTCTCCTGCTGCTCTTCCTCGTGGATTTCCTACTTCTGTTGCTGTCCCACCATTCTCCAGGCTCTCTGGATTCCTTCTCTCCTTTCCCTTCTCCTCACGCCACAACTGAGCAGACACTGAGTCCAGCTCACTGGATTGCTGAGATGTCCCTTGCATTCAGACCCCCTCAATTTCATCTCCACAGGCCCTGGGTTTCTCCCTTATATTAAGGTGATCCTGTTTATCTGTTCTCTTCCCCTTTCTTCTTCCTTTGAATTCAGCAGCCATACTGATAGATTTAGTCGTCCTAAACCATAGCCCTGGATAGTTTACTCCTCCAATCCAAAGCCAGCAGAGTAACACGGGCATTCAGACCTCCCGGTCTGCCCACTTCCTTAGGTTCACAGAGACCCTCCAGCATTCCGGGGCTTTCCAGCCACGCCGTCTGCCTGGAATGCCTTCACCGGTGACATCTGCCTGACAATGTCCCCCATTCTTCAGGTTCCGTTTTGGCTGTGAATACATTATTGGGGGGATAAGAAGAGTGGAAACTGAGTAATATTTTTGATTCATCTGAGAGTCTTTCTTCTTAATGGTCTCAAGTTTTTCGTGCAGCAGATATTCTGTGCAAGGCATCGTGGTGAGGCTTGGGGTGCAAAGGGGCATTTTAGCAGCATAGGCACGAGGATCTGGAGCTATAAGGTTTAAGGGTATACTTTCCTTTTTTTGTTTACTCAAATCCACAATCGCGATTCTAATACTGGGACAGAAACATCCAGATATTGGATATTTCTCCTTTAACCCCAGCTACCGTGAAGTTTAAAGGCAAATTTGACTTGCAGTCACAGTATTCATTTGCTCATTCATTTTTCTTTGGTTCACGCATGCTGATTGCCAGATGTGTACACAGAACTATTTTAGCTCAAACCATGGTGAGCAAGACATTGTTCCTACCCTCAGAGAGACAGCTAGTAACTCTCATAATTGGCATATCCACATTACCTAGTCTCTATTCTTGATTTTGTAGTTCTATTTAATTCATTTGTTGGATATGTCTTTAATATTATCCTAACTATAATTCTTTTCAGAAGCGGTGAGATACACCCAATATATAAAAATAAAAAGGCTCAAAAACTCTTAATGAGGTCATGGCTTTGAACTCCATTAACATGAGTTATATATTTCTTGTTCTTTTATTACAGGTGATCCTGAAGTCAACTAGCCATATAACTATTACTGATAGTTTGATCAGACCGTAACAATTTTGTAGGGCTTTACTTTTTCCTGTTTCACTTTGTTAATTCAGAGTGATATTTAATATGGTAAAAAAATACAATATTAGCCTCAGTTTATTATTTTGGGTAGTGATTTGCTTTTCTCTTCCCTGTACATAATTTTAATTGAAAAAAAATCCATTTCTATTTTGATAGTATTTGTATATCACCTCAAATACATGTTGGAAACTAGGTGGGATATATTATATAAATAAATTAACAACTGAATAAATAGGTGTTTCCAGAAAGGGAGATGAGTATGTGTGTGGGGGGCAAGTGTATATATGGGAGACGCCAGTGTTCTCTCAGCAGCCAGTCTGGTTTAATGTCCTTGGTGGGTAGAGATGCAGGTAGGGTCCTTTCCTTCCTGAAAATACCTGTAAGAAGCTGGGGGTCTTACCACCGGGATGCTGGGGGTGGGGTGGGGTGGCCTCCTTACATCCTTCAGCACAGAGGTCTCGTTCAAATGTTGTCTGCTCAAGTTCATGGCTGTTGTACCCAGCAGTGGACACCCCAGCACAGCTAAAGGCTTCAGGCAGCCTTCGTCTGCCCTGCCGGGCCTGTGTCCAGGGACCTCTGCCTGATGCACCTACACACTTACTGTCCAGGAGCTGAGCTGTGGCGAGCACCTGATTTCAGCTTGATGTGTTTGCAGACCTCACCACTGGCCAGGTGTCTCTCTGTTTTGCTGCCTGGGAGTTCACTCCTTTGCCCCTCTCCTCTCCCCATCCTTGCCAGGTCCTTACTATTTGGTGTGAAGTACCACATGTTGATGTCAAAGATGGGGCTTTTCAGAGTCCAGGAGTGAGGGGCTCTCCTAGGAAGCCTGCAATGTGGGGACTTGACACTGAGCGTATGGGGTTATTCCAAGGGAAATGCCTTCTCGAGTTGTGGGTAGAAGCCGGAGCCAGACACCACATGAACCTCACTCAGTGCCAAAGACTGTCTTGGATTCAATTCTGTTCAGTTTCATTCATGTCACATCTTATCTTCTGGAAGTCTGTGTCCAAATGCCAGGTTCTAGGGCTACAGATTTCAATAAAGCATGGTCCTCAAAGTGCTTGTTGTATGATGATGTTAATAACAGTAGCAGCTAAAATGCATCAAACTCTTGTTATGTGCCCATCACTGTGCTACATATTTTATATGTATTATTTCATTTAGCCACATATCACCCCAATTATTTCTGCAATTAATCAGGTGAGAAAACTGAGGCTTAGATTAAGGAATTTGCCCAAGGTGATCATAAGTGGTAGAGTCATCGAGCACTCCCAGGTCTGTCTGACCCCAGGGCCCATCCTCTTAACAGCCCTGCCATGCTGCTCTCCCAGCCTCAGAGCCTCGGTTACACAGAGACAACTGCTGTCATTAGACACCTGGACACTGAGTGTGGCAAGGCTCCTGCTTGCTTATGAGAACAGGGCAAAGCCAAGGTGATTTTCCTTCAGAAGCTATATCTTCTCACTCATAGGAAGACTAGAGGGGGAACTTAAAGGGGATTTGAACATTAAGTTGATTGGAAAGATTATTAGAGGGTTCGCATCCATCATCCCTACTAACTCTCATAATAACTCTTGAGGAATGTCTTATTCCTCTCTGTACAGATAAGGAAACTGAAACACTTACAGGCTGAGTGGTTTAGGATTAAATAGCTTGCAAATTTCAGATTTGGGATTTGAACTCAGGCCTCTCTGTTTCCAAAGTCCATGCATGCTCTTTCCGGTACACCAAGTTATATCATGGGGTGGGTTACAATTTTAGGCCATTCTCTACTTAGTCAACAGATATTCACTGGCAGGTAGATAAATGGTACCTTTGTTAGCCTGGACGAGTCTCCTCCATGCTCAGGACAGTCCTTGCATGCTGCGGGAAGAATGTGGCTTCTGTTCAGGGAGTAAACCCACGTTTGCATCGCCTGCCTTCCCTCCTCTTCCAGTAACTGGCTTGGGATGCCCCTTCTCACCCAGAAAGGGCTGAGGCACCTGGTTCTTCTCCTTTGACAGATTCAAATGGCAATGCTGGATCAGAGAATTCACGGGAAAAGAATCCGGAACTCAGGGTGGTTTGTAGCTCCACTGTGTCCTAACCACGCTAGCCTCGGGCTGCCCCATGAGAGAGTTGGCATCCCTGTCTAGGCAGTAGGTTCCTGCTTTTTTTCCCCTCACTTGAAATGCACTTGGACATTCTTTAACAAGTAACATAATTTTCCTTTTGTGTTTCCCTTAATAAAACACAGAAATGAGAGCAAGAAAAGGAAAGTAAAAAAACATGTTCCTGACATCTCCACTCTATAACAGGACAACCCTCCCCCTCCCTCGCCTCTTCCCTCCCACCAAGCATCCGTCTCTGCCTCCTCCATCTTCACTCCTCTCTCCAAACCTCGGCCACAAAGATTCATGAGTCTGATGTTTTTGCTTTTACGTTTTCTGCCACAGAAAAGGGGCAGTTCCACAACTGGTCTGCAGGTCCCACCCCTGCCTTCCTCAAGTTGCCATTTGACTGTGGACAGATGATAGGGAAAAAGAGGAGCAGGGTCAGGGGAACCCCCTGAAGAAGCACCCCAGGTTACCAGATCCCTGCACCCCCTCTCATTCGCCCAGGCCTCTCTCACCCAAAAAGGGCAGCTTCCAGGCCAGCATGGCAATAGCCCCACATTTCCTCCTCAAAGCAAAGCACTAGGCTTAAGATACAGCCCCAGGATCTCTTGGAATCTGCTTGAAGTTGCAAGATTCCTGATGTTTGGAACAGCCGCCTATCTCTTAGCAGGAATAAATATAAGTTTCCATGCTTGGATCCAAGTCCAATTGTACAGATGCAGTTTGGGAAAGACGTGGCCAACCAGCAGCCCATGTGGAAAAGGACTTAGGCGGTTCTGTTAACAGCATATACAGTGTGAATCCACAGCAGCCCCTGAAGATGCTAACACAAAGGCAGGCCACATTAATGGGTATTTTATTTCCCCAAAATAGAAGGGCCCTGAACACACTATCCCTGGAAATTTACAGTGGTTCTGGGCGCCATAATTTATGAGAGATAAACTAGAGAAGATTCAGAGAAAGGTGAACAGGATGGTGAGGACAGCTCTGCCCCATATCTGCTGGGTTTTGCAAGTGGGATTCACCATTCGGAAGGACTGGCTCTAAGGAGTCAATGACCAGAGGTGGAAGCTCGAGGGGAATGAAGTTTGACCCTAAAGAAACAATAGTGTCGGACCAGCTGAGCGATATGTTCACTTCCAACTATAAAATTCTTTGGGTCCTTTCTGAAACCACTTACCTGTTTATCCTACTTCTACAAATCCTCAGAGGAAAATGCACCTTTCAGTTAAAAAGAAGAAAGTGGCTTATTCTTTGTAAGGGGTTTTTGGACTGTGGCTCCGTGGCATCTTCTTTCACTTAAAAGGTAAAATAATAGTAGCATTTGAGTTTACAGTGGAAAGCCACTAGGCATGATCAGGTGGATGTTTCCTAGATGAATCACAGTGATCACCTGTTTGTCCGGTTGTCAATCCATCCATCATGTTAGTGAGTTGGCTAAGGCCAACTGAAACACTCCTGAGGTAGGAGTGGGATTCCTGATTCCCCATATTCCCATCGGGAAATAAAAGAAATCCTAAAAGAGGAAATAAGCAAGTTATGTTTTGATTGGTCTTGACACATCTCTCGGACACTCACCAAGTCTGCACCTAGATGCGTGTGACAGAGAGAGAAAGCCTATGTTAAGGACCTGTTGGCTCTACTGCCCAGCCCGCTCTCCAAAGCCAGTCTGATTCCATCAATTTTACACTCTGAGGGTCTCCAGAGACCACATAGTACAGCACCTTCGCATCAAAGAGGTGGCATTAAGGCCCAGAGAGGTGAACGGCTGGCTGGCCAGTGGCAAGGCTGAGAACTGAGCAGAACCCCTTTGATTCCTGACCTTCCCACCACAGTGAGAGTGCTGCCCCTTCGTCAGTCGAGTAAAGGGAATTTGTTAATCACATATATGTTCCTGGCTCTGCACAAAGGTTGTCAAAAGCTTATAATGTGATTGTGAGACATAGTCCCCATCCTGAAGGTACCCAGGGACCTAAACTGGTGCAGCCTACACTAGTCAGGCTACCTTCCAGATGCAAGGGCCGTTTGAAAGATTTGAGAACCAGATCAAATCAGAATCTCCCCACTTTAAGAATATTCTCTAAAAGGAACATTCTCACTACTAAACATATTTCATAAATATGGGACCTTTAGAGAAACTAAAATACTACTGTGCATTTAGAAATATTTCTTATGATTATATTTGCTCTACTCTATGTTTTTTTTTTTTCTTGCCTAAATTCTATTTTACAGATTTTCCTAGAAGTATTTGTAATTCATATTTTCCCCACATCCTGCTCTACCCTGGGTGGCAGAAAGGACAAAGGACAGGTGTCAGGAGACATGCCACCAGCCAGCTGGGCAATATTGGACAAATCTCCCAGCTGCACTAAGCCCCAAAGATTCATCTTAAACAATGGATAAAACTATTTGTTCTGCCTACCTCACAGGTTTGTTGTAAAGATCAAGCAAAATCATGTATGTGAAAGTACCCTGGAAAGTATAAAGCAGCATACAAATGTGAAGTATTAAATTCTGTGCCCTTTTCCCTTGTTTCTCTGAAGTCACACTCAGCGTTTGGCATGTGCCTGCTGGTAGAAAGCACTTATAAGAGTGAGTGGGGGCATGCTCCTAAGCAGAGCACGGTGCTGCCAGTGCCTTTTCTTTAAAATTAAGGCTGTGGTTCTGTCCCTTGAGAAGGTAATAGAAAATGTTTGCTATGTGGCATCTCGTCTGTGTGGACTCACCTTGCCAAAGTGCCTGCCAGTTCCAATACAGTTCAGCTCAGTCCAGGAACTGAGGGGGCCCGAGATAATCTGATTGAATAGAACATTTGTGTTGTATTCAGGTGACATGACATGGATTCTGCGGACTCTGTGCTCCGTCCTGTGATAGTGGGCTAATAATTGTCCCCTCCTGATGACTGGACTCTTTTCCCGTGAATCATCTGGTCCAGCATTGCCATTTGGATCTGTCAAAGGAGCAGAACCAGGTGCCTCAGCCCTTTCTGGGTGAGAAGGGGCATCCCAAGCCAGTTACTGGAAGAGGAGGCAAGTCAGGCGATGCAAACGTGGGTCTACTCCCTGAACAGAAGCCACATTCTTCCCGCAGCACGCAGGAACTGTCCTGGGCGTGGAGGAGACTCGTCCAGGCTAACAAAGGTACCATTTATTTACCCGCCCTCTCCATCTCCAGGTTGGACTGCAAGCTACTTAAGAAAAGGGTCCCTATCAGATTCATCTTTGTTTCTCTTGTGCCCAGCACAATATTTTACATGCAAAAGAGACCCAGTGAATATTTCTTGACTAATTAGAAAATGCCCTAAAGGTTTAACCCACCCCACGGTATACCTTGGTGTACTGGAAAGAGCATGCATGGGCTTTGGAAACAGAGAGGCCTGAGTTCAAATCCCTCATAAGGTTGTTGTAAAGATTAAATGAATTAACCATGTAACCAAGCCTTGCACAAAATAAATGCCCAATAAATGTTAGCCAGTGCTATGCTTTATTAAGCATCTTCTTGCGGTCAGGCACCATGCTAACCTCCTGGGATATACACACGATTAAGACACTGACCCTGACTCTAGAGGGGCTAAAGGTCTATAATTGTAAGGTAAAGTTAGGAAGTTTGGGGAGTTAACATTTTCCCCAGACTCTGTCCCTGTGGCTGACTTACTGCTCAGTATCAAGGCGGGCTCATCGCCTGGGTGTCAGACCCCACCTAATCTCTACCCCGCTTCAAGCCTTAGCCATGAGTTCTGTGGCATTTGCATACCCCGTTGGTGAACTGGTTCCGATCTAATATGCAGAGAGATGGATAACTGCGAAGCCCCCCAGGTGGCAGAGAAGGGGTTTGAGAAGATCAGAGCTGCTGGGGCCAAAAACCACACGGGGGCAAGCGGCTTCTTGGCGCATCCCGCGGTCGGGGTGAGGATCCTCGTGCTTTCATTACTTCAGATGTTTGGAAAGATGCGGGAAAAGCAACATGCCTAGGGTTTCGTACCCGCCTACGCCGCGGTCCAGGTGGCACAGAGACTTCAACTCCGGCGGCTAGAGACCGGTGGGCGAGGGGGGCCGCGGATGGCGACCTGGCCAGCGCGCCGGGAGGGAGCGGTTACTACTGGAGGGGAGGAAACTTTGCGTACTCTGGAGGTCACGGCAGCGGAGAGGCGCACCCTGAGACGGCCGCGAGGTGGGCGGCTCAGTTGCACACGGAGAGGGAGCGCCGCTGCCCAGCCACGGGACGCGCTCCCAGCCCCCCTCCCTGCGCACCCCACCCCCTTCCCTCCGCCGCGCACGCAGCGCCGCGGCCCGGGTAAGAAACGGCTGGATCCGCCCGAGCGAAGCAGTACCCGACTCGCACCCAGGACCCCGGGCCCCCGCCTTTCCTCCTCGCCTCCGAGAGGCATCCGGTGCTCCGCTTCCCCAGAGGAGCGACGCGGGCGGGCGGGACGTCCCGAGAAGGCCGGCCGCCGGCGGCCACGTCCCGGCCCGGCCCGGGCGCGCCGAGTAGCTGAGCCAGGGGCCGGCGCTCGCTCTGGCTCCCTCCCGTGCGCGCCAGCCCCGGAGCGGCCGCATCAGCTGCAACCTCGGGGGCGACGCCTTCCCCGACCGAAGCTTCCCGCGCGCTCGGCAACTTCATTCCTCCCTCGCCTCGGAAGCTCACTCGCCCATCAGGTAAGGAAGGCTGCGCGTTCCCAGGCTCCCGCTCCGGCGGGCGTGTTTCTGAAAGTTGATTTGAAATGCATCCAAAAGTGAGCGGACCAACCGCGGCTGCTCCCCGAGGCGACTCCTTTGCTCCTGCAGACATTCCCGGCATCCGCCGACCCCCGGGTGGACCTCCCTGCGCGCCCCGCGCCCCAAAGCGGAGCGCAGCGCCCTGAATCCCGGAGCAGGCGGGTCTCTTAGCCTGCCCCTCCTGGCCGGGGGCAGGTGAGGGCGGCAGCGGGGTCGACCGGGACGTCCTGCGTGTCTGGGCTGGGCCTCGGGAGGGAAAGCACCCACTCTTCATCCCCTTCATTCCCTGGTAGCTGGATTCCCGCAGAGTTGTCCCTAGGGTCCACATTAGTATAGGTTGGGGCGGAGTCGGGCGCAGGATGGGAAACCTGGGGGCGGGAGGGGAGATTGGGGAAGGAGAAACACAGTTGGGGGGCGGAGGCCTAAGTACATAACGCGTTGAGTTCGAGTGAAATCAGATCAGTGAGAGGAGTACTCTGTGACTCGTCTCTCTCCTCTACATTTCTCTTGGCTGGACTCTACTCTCCTGGCTCGTGTTGGTGGCCCTGGACACTCCCTCCCTCCTTTCCCAGGAGTGCGGCGGCTGCCGGCGCTGCGTCCCAACGGGCACGCACGCCAGACGCATCGTTTCCTCTTCTCCGTAGGTCCTCTCGACCCGGCTCGACCATGCTGGACGGCCTGAAGATGGAGGAGAACTTCCAAAGTGCCATCGAGACCTCGGCTTCCTTCTCCTCGCTTCTGGGTGAGCGTTCAGGCCACGAATCCCAGGAGCATCCTCTTTCCTCCAGGTCCCAGCTCGCTGGGACGGGTTGGTCCTGTGGGAGCCAGCGCCCCGCTTCAAGCAGTCAGTTGAGTCCGCTCCCTGTCTGTCCGGCTGTCCCTGTGGATTGGCTTTCCTACCCCAAACCGACAAGCCGCCCCAGGGCCTCATGTGCCGGGCACCGAATTCCCCAAAGCCGCGAGGGGCGGGCGAGTTTGTTCTCAGGCGTCTGAGTGGCAAGTGATTAAAAATACCCATGGCTGGATTTTTAATCACAGAGCTGATCGACGTCTCATAAATGCCGCCCGCTTCTCGGCGGCCCAGGGCCGGGCATCGGAGCCCCGCGGCCGGGAGCACTTAAGTTCGAGGTGGCTTCTCGCTCCCACCAACTCCAGCCCCAATCCCAGCCTCGGGCATGGCCGAGAGGCTTTTCCGGGCCGGTGGGCAGCGCAGCGCCAGGATTAACCCGCACGGCGGGGCCCTCGCCTCGGCTTTAATTAACAGGCGCGGGATCCCGGGTCCAGCGGGGTCCCTCGCTCCCCAACCCCTTCTCAGCAACCGCGGAGAAGCCGCGAACCACGAGCACCGAAAAAAGTGCCCACACGCGGGTCTCCCAGAGTTGGGGCTAGGCATTCTTGCTGCGGTTTTTCCCCACAGTGCTTGCAAGCCTGGGAAGCGGGTGTTTTATTACAATTTTAATTTTAGAGGGAGTGATTTTCGTTATGTCATTTAAACGTCTTGCCTCTTTCCCTCACTTGGAACCGCTAGAGCTGGTGAAGGCAGAGAATCAGGAGTCCGGTTGGAGAAACCATATCTGGAGAGGAACTCTCCCCACCTTCCATCCCAGATGAAACGAAATCAGGCGCACTACTCTCTCCTCTTTCAACCCCTCTTTCGGAAACATCCCGACTCTCTCCATCCTCTGTAGGGCGCTGGGGCCAGTAGGCGCTGCTGCCTGGGCGCCGAAAGCGCGCGAACTTCTCTGCACACAGCCGGCGTCTCGACTCGCCCTGTGCCTCCGCTCCACGCCCGTTCCCAACGTCGAGAACGGGCAGAAAGAAAAGAGAATTTTAAAATTGGAAACTATCTCGCTGCATTCCCTATCTTTACCTGCCCGCGCCCCAAATAGATCGGCCCGACTCCAGAGCGGTGGCCCGGCCGGGAAGGGGGAAAGAGGGGAGAGTAGCAGGGAAATGGCGAGGGGATCAGGGTTCCTTGGGAAATCACGCGCAAGAGTGTTGTTACCGGGGTACAAGGCCTTCCTTAAATAGCTGTGAAGCGTGCTGATAGAGGCGGCCCAGCGCTCCCCACCCCAAGCAAAGGAACAAAATAGACGAAAGTCCAAGGGGTAGGACGGAACAGATTCCTTCTGCCCTCTGCGTTAGGTCGGTTTGGGAATCGTTTAGCCCCACGCACAGCTGCTGAACGCGCCTGACGCCGGGAAACCTAGCTGGGACACTCCGCGGCGTCTCCGCGTCCTGCTTCTTATGTTTTTTTAAATTCCGCCTATTTTGATGCCTTTTAATTATGAAAAACTCATCTGCAATTTGCACGCTAGCCAAGACACAGCAGTTTGGGGGCTCACTGGTTTTGATAACAGTAGGTTTCCCTTGGGTAAGAGGGAGTCATCATCCTTCCGTAGGCACTAGACTATGAAGGGAAAATTTTTTTTTTAACATTTTCCCTAATTAAAAAAAAAAAAGGAACAGAATTGTGCTGTATAAACAAACAAAAACATCTTATCACTCTCCTGCAGTTTTAAAAAGAGTCAACAGGGATAAGAATAGTGAGTGATTTAATAACTAATTACGCCCTTAAAGCTGCGAGCGCAAATTCATTAGTAAGCTAATTTTACAAGACGCGCTAACGCTCGCGCGCATATCTGGGTATGTTTGATAATTAAAGTCCAGTATTGATCCCCCCCACTATGATTTAAACCTTTCCCACAGAGTTCCCCTTTATGAGAAAGGTCATTTTTGGGGGGATTTTTTTTCTGCTTTCTAAGTCTCGGCTTGGTTAATTAAGGGGGTCCCCTGGGGTGGGTAGCGCGGGAAGTGGGGGAATGAGATCCGTGGGTGGGGGTCCGGGACGGATTTGTCCGGAATGTGGGGCCGGCACGGCTCACCCGCGAACGTCTTTTGTGGCTGCAGGCCGAGCGGTGAGTCCCAAGTCTGTCTGCGAGGGCTGTCAGCGGGTCATCTCGGACAGGTTTCTACTGCGGCTCAACGACAGCTTCTGGCATGAGCAGTGCGTGCAGTGCGCCTCCTGCAAAGAGCCCCTGGAGACCACCTGCTTCTACCGGGACAAGAAGCTCTACTGCAAGTATGACTACGAGAAGTAAGTGGCCGCGCCGCTGAAGCGCGCACCACGCACAAGCATCAGCCTGCGCGGGGGACTTTGCCCCCACCCATTACCCGCTCGCTTTCTGGAAGGCGCAGGAGGCACCCGCCCACGTCCAGAAACGCAAAACGCCCACTTATCCCCTGGGGTACGCCCGGGAGGCCGCATAAATCTGCGCGGGTGCGCGCATCCACGACCCGGCCCCGCAAAAGCGTGCGCGATTGCCTCTTTCTATGGTCCGCTCACCTAGTTCTCAGCCCTCCCAGGCCACTTCCCCGACTTGGCCATTCCCAGGGGTCACTCCTCTGTGGGTCTCTAATTCCATCAAGCTTGGTCCACCCACCCCCCCTTCAATGGGGTGCCTGCCGGCTGCCAATGGCCCGCGTCTCCTCGCCGATTCGCATCCCGCCCTATCCACTCGCCTGTGCCACCCTCGCGCGTGTGCCGGGTTGTGAGACCGATATTGACCACATGGTTTTGGTTCCCTGCGCTTGTTTCCCGCTGGGCTGGGTCGGCTGGGGGCCCGACACATTCGGCTTCGAAACGGCGCGGGGTGCCCCTCCTAGCTCCTCGCACATCCAGTTTTGCCTTCCCTCTGACTGCATCCCACCTCCCGGTTTCTTCAAAGCCCTCAGGCGCCGGGGCTGTTAGGCCACAAGTTGGGACCTGACCTGAAAGACCCTTTTCTCCATCCTACATCTCCCCCCTAGTTCCGGGATAGGCTTGCAATTCTGCCACGCAGCAGGTTCAGTTCCCTCGTGTGGACACGGATGTTCTGATATGTTTTGAGAAGAATTGGAAGGGAGGTATTGCAGCCATTTAACAAAGTGGATTATTTCGAATCTAGATTTCTGTAGTGCGCAAAGCCTGGATGAGACCAGGGAGTGGGGGTTAGAGGGATTTTCTGGTTCTCGCCCGACTAGCCCTCGAGAGCTCAATGAATGTAAAGAGAGGAAACGGCTTTTTCTTGTGAAAATGGCTGATTAATAAAGTTGTTGGCTTCGCAGGGCTGTGAAGTATTGGAAGATGGAAAACTGTTGGAAACGGAGGCCTCTCTTTTGTACACTAGTACTTGTATATGGACAGTGTGTACGCGGGCGTGCATGCGCAGGAGAATTCTGCATTTGTCACTGGAGAATAAAAGGGACAGCACTTTATAAAGATAATCAAAGGAGAGTTAGCGTGTGTGAAAAGCAGCTCCTATCATGCTATTTAAAAGATAAAATGAAAGGGAGTGTGTGGGAGTAGTCTTAATACAACAACAAAAAAACTTCGTTTCCTGTTGTCTGCGCTCTGATGTTTACTGAAAACTGACAAAACGATTACTTAGTGGCCACACACACAAATTTTTTTTTCTCTTCCTCTGTTCTCCTTTGCCCTACATAGAACGGTTGAATTTTTTCCTCGTGTAGAAAGAGTACTGGGCATTGTTTTTGTAGTTTTGAAAACATAACTACAATTTCCAGAACAACAACAAAAAATCCTTGACTTTGGTTAAGTTGGACAATGCAGAAATATATAATATAAAGATGTGAAAACTCCCCATGACCTCTTGAAGTGATAACTATTAACGTTTTTGGAAGAAGATATGGTTTTGCAGCAGTGTCCTAGTGAAAAGCACAATTTTTAGGTAATTAACCAGATTTTGCCCAAGCAGCTTCAACTTATCACCCTTGCATAAAGCCACTGGTTGATTGCTCGCTTTTTTTCCCCCCTTGCTTTTCATCTAAATACGTTTGGTATTGTGTGGACCCAATCTTTATCTTTCTGCTTATAGATGACTGAAATGTCCACATCCTTCAGGCAGAACACTAGCAAATTCAAAAGTATTGGAGCTTAGGAAAGGATTTGGGTTGTGAATTTCTATTCTGTTTGTTAAGAAAAAAAAAAATCACGAATCAAAGAAAGCTTAAGGGTCAACACAGCTGTCTGGCCAGTCAGATCTTCTTTAAGGAAGTCGGGCTGTGTCAAGAGGAGAAGAAACAGTTGTTGTAAAGTACTTAACACAACAACGTCCCTCCATTTCAGCCCTCCAGGTTCGGCGTGGTTTGGGCTTATTAGTCCAGGAGGGTCATTTCTCCCCTCACAAAGCTGTTTCTGCAAAGGGAAAATTACAGGGATCAACTTGCCAGCTGTTGGCCAGAACCACGAAGATTTTATAGAGCGGTGTGAGCTACATCTGTGTTGATGTTACAAGGAGGGTTTTTAATTTTAATTTTAACATACTTTTTTGGAGACATGGATGTTCAAAATTGAGTTGCTGGTGCCCTTTAGCTCATGGCACACTATCAGCACTGGTCTACGCCCAGCTTCTCAGTTGTTTTTCACATTAATTTTATTTCTTTTTTCCACTCTAGCCCCCCCTATTCCAATCCCATTCTTCTTCAACAAACAGGATTTTAGAGTATTTGGTCAGCTTCATGGTATTAGTCCATATCATAGTGGCTGTAGGAAAGAAAAGAGGTTTTTTTTTTGTTTTTGTTTTTGTTTTTAAGTAAGAGTCAGGACACAGTCTTATGTTTAAACAAACTTCTATTGAGCTTCTACATGCAAAGCTCTAGGCTAGTTGATGAGAGGGTATTGAGAAAATGTCTCAGAGCCTGCCTTCAGGAGGCTTATAGCCTAGCCCATTTTCCATCCGTTACCCTAACTATTGACTATTTTTGAGAGCCTCCTCTACTTAGAGTACAGGACAGGGTATAAACAGACGCTTTCTGGAATGACCAGATTTTTATTGTCTAGAGGGATACAACTCAATTTTAGACAATTATGATGAAACAACCATGGAGAGCAAGATTTGGGCAGATAATATTGTAGTGTATTTTCCCTCTTTAACGCATTTCTTTGTAAAAATAGTTTTGCACTTTTTGGTGGATTTTTTTTTAAAAATTGAAGCTCAGATAAGGCAAATGGAAAGGATAAGGAGACTGAAGTTAAGTGGTAGGACAATGATGATGATATAAATTGTAGAGCAAATAATAAAAATTAATATTCAGGAAGTGCCCTTGTCTCCAAAATTCACAAAGTTAAAATGCTGTTTCTACACATTTAAATGATAGAATATATAGCTAATGTATAGTTATCGGTGAAAGTCTTTAACAAATAGGGATTGTTATTTATTTTAGCCATTTGTAAGTGCATATTTGGCGGTTGGGCAGTTTTGCATTTGAATTATTAGCTACATATCTGCGGTGTCAGGTAGCCAGTTAAAAAGTGAAAATTTGTCAACTAGTTGTAATATCTTCATGATGTTAAACACCAAGTTTGTCTAATTAAAAAAACAACAACTGAATTGACAGTGGCATTATGGACACAGCCATTCATTTGAAGATTTCTGGGTTCTTTCATTAAATGTTTGTCTCATACACTATGACAGCCTTGGGAATAATTTATCTTATGATCACCCAGAACAAATAAGCTTTTAAGGCTTGAGTGTAGAAAACTGATCTATGAACATCCAGAAATTATGACTGTAGGCAACCTTTATTGTTCATGAAATGTCACCAAAGAAAAGCAACTAGTTAGATGGGATGATAACATTCATGAAATTGATAGAGGTCTATGGCATATAAAACACATTAGGATGGTGTGGATGTTTGAAAACTGGCATCCATTGTCTTCATCGATCCTGAAATTTAGCAGACAACCAAAATATTTTTCCAGCTTAGGGGACTTCTATTTATATAACTGTTGTTCCCTATTTAACTGAGCCCTCTGTGATCTGGTTAGGTTGGAGTTTTCCCTGAATTTGTTCCAAACAGTTATTGTAGTTGGACTTAAGTCTGAGGCAGAAAAGGCTGCTGAATAACCAGAATGTGGTAATACAATAGATAATTAAGCCTTCTGGAAGGGATCCCACTTTTAAATCAAGTTTATATTGTTTCTTTCATGTGCCTGGCAGTTTGTGTGTCAGGCAGGGCCCTCTCCCCTCCCATATGAAGTTTATCATTAGCCCTTAGATTGTTCTGGACATCTTAGGAGCAGTGTGGGATAGTATTGCTGTCATCAGGATTGTTCTCACAACATCATAACTCCCCGCATGTCAGCAAAGCCCAGGCCTTGGGAATCCTTTCCTCCAAGGGCCAGCCGATGTTTTCTCTCCTTTCCCCTTTCTTTTGGATCAGACCAATTATTCTGAAGAAAGGAATTGAAATGGGCGAAAGGGGATAGTGCACAGAAAGCTTTCTCTGTGCCTTCCTTTTGACCTCCTGATTGGCAGCCCCGCGGTGAAATGGCTGAGGCAATGATCTCTGTTAGGATCGGTAATGAATTAATTCTACATTTTATCAAGGGTAGCGTAGGATATGTGTGTAGGGAGGAGACTTAGTTTGATTTTATTACTGTGATGTTACTTGGACATCAAAATTGGGAATGCAGTTACTCATGAAAGGAGCCTACAGATGAAATTACAGAGGCAATTGTTAGATTTTGCTTTACTTTATCTTTTGTTGGCCCTGCTCCTGGCACAATAAAATGTAAGGAATATAAAAATCAAACATAGCTAGGTAATAAATGGATGTCTGCATTAAATTGCCAGGGGCTTAGCTTGGAATAATCACAGTCCATGGGCTGTGACTGCGTGTGTGCAGCCAAACTTAATTTCTCTCTCTCTTTTATTTTGGAGGGTGATTGGAAACATTCCTTGCTCAGAAGTGTTTTTTCTTTTTATATGTATTGGTCCCTAGGTAGGGCTTTCTTGGAATCTAAGACTTAAACTTTTGAAATAAAATTAGATGGCAGGAGTAGATATTAATAGTATTCTGGGAATTAGATAGGAATACTGCTTTTTAGAGTAGGCTTCTGGGATTCTTATGATCCTTACAATTATGGAGCACAATAAAATTTTTTTTTGTCCAATCCAGTTTTACACATGATAGAGTCCTGGCACTTTTGTGCACAACCTAGCTAGAATGTAGATTTAGTCGTTCAGCTCTCAATGACTAGAGCTTCTCTGATAGCTCATTGTTTGCCTCGTGTCTTAGCGTCTTAGTTTCATTTTTCTTATTTATAACTTTTGCACTAACCAAAATAATTACTGCTTTGAGGGAGGACTCGTCATTGTTGCTGTTTAAATCTGGGGAGTTGTTTTGGAGATAACGAGCAGTTATTATTTCTCTAATGAGAACAATTCCATTACTTTAATTATCAGGACATTATTTTTTATGTTCAAATGAATCGTTTAAGTCATAACATTTAAAAGTGAGAAAATAGACAAGTATTAAAACACTCATTCTATTATCTGAGATTTATTAAAACTTAGAGTAAATATATATTACAAAATGCCCTTATTGGATTATATTCAGTGCACAATAACCAATATTGGGTCATGTTAATTATTAAGGACAGCTGTATAACTATCGGGAAATGAAGTCTGGGGGAAAAAGTGCAATCATAGCCACAATACAAAGTTTTAAAAATAATTTCTGTCCTAACTATTGTTTGAAATCTTGGCCTTACTTTAGTATTTTTCTGTTTTGATGTCCTTCTGGTATGAATTTTTAAATGCCCCTTTACATCTTCAGAGGGAAATTCTTAGTCAAGCTAATTGCAGGGTGAGGTAGGGAGGCTGAGGATGGGGAGTGCCTTTCTCTCTGCACAGAAGCAGAAAGGCCCAGGTGGGACAGGGCCTGGTCCTGCTTCCAACATGTCTGAGACCTCCCTTGGAATCGTTTATGTCTATATGGCTTTTTCTGAAAGTCTCTTAGTGACATGTAGAATGGTGGTGTTGCCAGCAGCCCTTTCAGACTTGGTTTAGGGAAGTTGGTAATTTTTAGGAGCAAAGTGTAGAAACAATTTTGGCAGAAAATACCAGAGGCGATGGAGAAAAAAGGCATTTTCTCCCTGGTGCCCCCTTAGAACAGCGTGTTTTCTGGTACCTAGAGAAAATCTGGCTTTGTCCCCCGTAGGATTTGCATTTTTTCCTTAGTTTCTTTGACCAGCACAATGTGAGACGTTTTATTCAATTTATCGCAATTAGAATTAGTCTTGTTATCCTTGACCGAAGTCGACTGCAGCTTTTCGTCTCTTTGTCATATAATAAGTGAAATCTGCCGACCATTTTGCTGAAGCGAAGCGAACACCATCCAAATGTCAAATTGTTATTTCAGTAAAAACAATTATCTCTTGCTCTCTATTTTTAGCCAAGGTGAAATTAATAAAATTGCTATGGCCCTGGCATTAATTAGCAGGAGGATTAGAGCTATATCACCGAAAAAGGAGGTGTAAACACTGTAATCTTGCTACATGTTTGCTTTCACACTACTGAAAATAAATAAAATGAGACTTAGGATAGGGATTAAGTTTCTTTTGGCATTACACAGCAGATGCAGTTGGAATGCAGCATAAGTACTGAAGTACCAGTGGAGATATTAGATAAGGAATAAAACTGGGGCCCTATCTCAGTTCCCTCCTCTGGTGGTAGACTTAGTCCCATCACAAATAGCCCCATCTGGGTAGTTAAAAAAGGATTTTGAAAACCTACCTTTGTGCTGGCTTTTCAGTGGTGAACCAAGCAACCAAATCATCTTTGGAACTTGTACCTGGCTGCCACGCATGGATTAGCTAGAATTTAATGAAACCATTGCCAGATTCCCCATTATTGTACCATAATGTCATAACAACTAAAAATACAAAATGGGCTGCAGCTTTTCCTAGCCGGTGAACGGAACTGAAGTCACATGAAACATTTTGGTCTCTTCCAGCCTTTTAAGATTCCAGTTTGGGGGCACTATTTTTGGGTAACAGCAAATATGTCTGGCTTTTCCAACTCTCTAGGCCTCCAGAGTCTCTCTATACCATTAGCTCATGCTTTACTGTTATTACTGTATAATGGATAAGTTCTGATGACTGTCTGGCCACTATGGATTGGACTACTTTGTCCTGCCCCTGCAATGAAAAGACGTCTGTGGAGCACCCTCCTCTCCTAATTCCACCCACCCCTTCATTTACACCGCAGCCTCTCCTGACTCTTCCTTACCACAGCCTCATGAGCCTTTAAAAGGATTTTTCAAAACGAAACAAAACAAAACAAAACACCCCCTCCCCAAATAAACCCTGCTCAAATGAAAAATATCTTCAGCATCCAGCCTTTCTGGGAATGGACCACAGGCAGTATCTAGACTTTACATCTGGTCCAATCCCTCTCTCCCTCCCCCTTCCACTCCCAATGCCCTGTGGAATTCTATTAACTTGTTTCTTGTGAAAATCAGATATCACTCAAACTCCATCTCATCAACTACCTTATTTTTTCCCCAGCTGTTCTCGTGGATGGTTAGTTCTCTTTTGATCCTCTCGCTTGCAGGGGCCTAATTAGCTTTTTAGATGCACAAAATAATGGCCTTGCCACGCGGCTACCCAGGTATTGAGGGAGGAGGGCTCAGCTCAAGAATTGGCAAGGGGTGCTGCTCTCTGGTTTGCAGAAGCCCGCTGTCATTACTCTGATGGACGACCACTTAGGGCCTCCCGAACACCTGGCAGAGTGTGCCTGGCACCCAAGTGGATGCTGGGCTATGTCTTGCCCCTAGAAATGGGTGCTTTGTGGTGGGTTGGAGAAGTGCCCAAGTCTGATGTCACCAGGAAAATGGGAGAAGGACTCATTTGGTGAGAAATGTGATTAGCAGTCTGATAGGATGTAAACACATCTCTCTCAACTTTTAAAAAATGCTTTTATTGTGCTCACATATATATAACATACATTTTTGCCATTTTTAAGTATACAATTCAGTGGCATTAATTATATTCATAATGTTGTGCTACATCACCATCACAAATTATCAAAACCTTCTCATCACTGCAAATAGAGACTCTGAAACCATTAAGCAACAACTCCCCGTTCCCCCTCCTACCGCCCCTGGTAACCTGTAATCTCCTCTTGGTTTCTATGAATTTGCTTCTTCTAGATATTTCATATATGTGGAATTATACAGTATTTGTCCTTCTGTGCCTGGCTTATTTCACTTAGTATAATGTTTTCAAGGTTCATCCTCGTTGTAGTAACTATTCTCAATGTTTTGCTGCTGCTTTGAGCAAGCCCTCTCTTCTCCAAACCTGGTAAGAGCTGCCCTTTGTCTCTTGGAGCACCAGTTCCTGCTGCTGCAATGAAAAGACGTCTGTGGAGCACCCTCCTCTCCTAATTCCACCCACCCCTTCATTTACACCGCAGCCTCTCCTGACTCCTCCCTATCACAGCCTCATGAGCCTTTAAAAGGATTTTTCAAAACAAAACAAAACAAAACAAAACACCCCCTCCTGAACTCCAGATTAGCTTCTTAAGCTCATTAAAGTTCCCCTAAATACCAAAATGTTGGGCTCCTGGGGACTATCCCCCGAAACCATATTTTCATTCTTAACATTGTTGTCATTCACTGCGCAGCAGATTAAGGCCAGCTCCCTCCCGGTCTCTTCAGTCTCTTCCTCTGGGCAGGAGGGCCCAAATATATCTTTGTTTGAGCTCCGGGACAGCCTGAGGGTCAGCCTGAGCCCGAGTGGGGGCTGCTGCCAGCTTGGCCTGGGGCCCCCAGCTCCAGGATGGAGCGTGGTTGATGTCTTTCTCCAAGATGAGGCTGGGGAAAGGGAATGGGCGGTGGAGTGGAGACAGTGTGACTTTTGCAGGTTTGGGAGCTTGGCGATCATCGGGCCCTCTCCCAGTTGCTGGAGAGAACGAGGGGGTGGGGGAGTCCTCCGAGGGCCTGGATTTAAAGAGCTGCCCTTGCCATAGGGAGTCAGTGTGGCTTTGGGAGCCCTTTTGTCTGGGACCGGTCAGCAACACCAGAGCCCGGTTCCCGCGCCTCCCCCAGGCATTCCTGACCCATCACAGCCCAGTGGTAGATTCTTACGGCCACACCTGCCATTTGCCAGATACTCTCTCTTTTATTTCAGCGTCCTTAATAGCATCCTGCCCCCTCCCTGTCACTGCAGGCTCCCTTCCCCAAGCTGGCTCTTGGGGAGAGTGTTCTGGTTTTGACAGTGGAACAAATCCTTTTTAACATAACCATCGAGAGCTTCCTCCCCTGCTGTGGTCTCCCCCACACCCCTTCTCCTCGTGCCCCTCCTCACACTGAGGCAGGGGTCCTATTGTGCCTGTGTTCCCTGGTAGTGACAGCCACCATCTTCCCAGGGAGGCCCAGGGACACGGGCGCCGTGCTCAGAGACAAAAGCTGGTTGGCAGTGCCATGAGGTAGACTTGGGAAAACTAAAGGGGACGGGCATCCTATGAGACCTTAACTCTGCATCTCTCTGGCTGGAGTTTCCCCTGCACCTCCCTTTTCCACACCTGGAATCCCTGGTTTCAACCCCACCACTGGTTTTCTAACCCCATTGTCAGGCTCTCAGCTCAGCTTCTTGCTCACCTCATCCTCTGAACCCATCTTGTGGCCTTTGGGATGTCTAATTACCCTGCATGCAGGCTAGGCCCTCCTCTTAGCTAGCTGTCAAATTGGAGGGGATGCTATGAAAGAATTCAAATTGGGATGTATTTGATAATGTGAAATTCTTCCAAAGACACTTTTTAACTGGAAGGGTGTTCAATCAAAGGATTGACTATATGATGGTAACATTTTAGGCCCTAGAATGGGACCTCAGCTGAGGAGATAACTTTGGGTAGTAGGCACATCTTTGTAGGGGTACCCAGGCCCTGATTACACACCCACTCCTTTTCTTCTGGGTTTTATTTTTTTTTGTGCTTTGTTTTTGGTTGGGACCATCCATCTCAAAAGTCCATTTCCATAGATGGAAGGGTGAGTATGAATGGTTTGGATACTGTACATTTCTCTCCGTTGCTGGAAATATAATTTGAGATACATGTCCAACTGTCAATATAGGTGGATGCCACAATTTCTTCATCTGTGCAAAGGAAGATAATAATAGTGACCTCAGAGGGTTATAGTGAGAATTAAATAAGATGATGAACATGAGAAGCCTTTTGATAAAATATGGAGTACTCTAAAAGATTGAATATTATTGTCATCAGGTTTTAAAAATATGAGTAAAAGCTTGTACATATTCTTAGGAACTGTATATGATAACTTAACATAGTATAGTCGTTCAAAGCATACACTCAGGAGCCAGCGTGTTGAAGTTCAAATTCTAGCTTTGCTGCTCATTAGCTGTGTAACTTTGGGCTAAGGTTTCTGTGCCTGTGTCCTCTCCTCTAAGATGGGGATAATAATAGTACTGGTCTTATATGTCTGCTTTGGGTTAATATTTGTAAAGCATGAAGATCAATGACTGGCTCATAGAAGATGGCATAAATGGATTTGTTGAAAATGTATCCTTTTCAAACCTCATAGAGCTTTCACATATATTATCTCTACTGGCTCTTGCAACAGTTTGAGATGTTAAGTCAAGATTATTTTCCCCTGCATTTTAAAGCTGAGGAAACTGAGGCTCCAAGAGGTCAAGAACGTGTCCAAGGTCACGCTGCTTGTAAAGAGAGAAGCCGGGATGCTGTCCCTGGCCGCTGCCTCTTGTCCACTGGCCTTTCCACTAAAGCTCACCATCTGCTGCTTGAATTCTGGTGTTCACACCCCAGTGAGATCACAATTCTCAGTTTGTCCTGTTGAACCAGCTCTTGGAAAACAAGTCCCCACCTGCTAGATACTTGAGCTTCCAGGCAGCCTTCCGATGGTCAGCTGTTTATAGTATTCTGTGGTTTTAAAGAAAGTCATTGGGATTTAGGATTGCCTGAGTGTTTATGTGTGTGTGTGTGAAAGCTACTTGTGTACACTTATCACTCCTGATTATCAGACTCCTCCAGGCTCAAAGCCATCCAATCCTGTCCCATCCTATTCCATTCTATCCCATCCCATCCCATCTGGATTGGTGTCCATCATCGTCCAGCATAGCTGCTCTTCCCGTGGGAAGGATGACAAAAAGGCGAATAGCATCCCATTTTCCTTCTTTCCAGCTCCCAGGTTTTGCTATTGGTGACTTTTGTTCTGGGAGCCTGTCTGTGCATTTGGCAGCAGAACTGTTAAATGTCAGATCCAGAGTCTTCCAGACATAACTTCCATTGGGACTAACCAACAGCTGTCCATCCATTCCTCAGATAACCCCTTTCCAAGTTTTCTTCTGAACTGTGCTGTATTTTCAAACAAGTCCAGCCTCAGCTAGAAAAGATCCCACTGTGCCCTGATGTGAGGCTCATTTCCAGAACTGTTGACATCCTTCTTGTTTATTACTTGGCCTGACAGGATCCAAAGAGGAATACTCAAATATTGGTTCTAAGGAAAATTAAGTATTTCGGAATTGTATTACTTCTTTTACCACTGCTGGTGCTTTGTTCTCCTAACACCAGTTTCAGTTACTTGCAGAGAGATGAAATGTACATCTTAAATTTAATTATTGTCAACTGGTGTTTAATGAAGCTAGAGATTTCAGGTAATACACGAGGAACTGGAACACATTTTATATACTTGTTTGTGAATTTCTCAAAATTAGAAATAAGTGGAATCTGATAAACCAGTTGTTTCATTAATTAAATCATCCAGGCATTTACTCATGAAAAATACTTATTAAATTCCTGCTTTGTGGTTTTTAAAGTTCTTGTCCTGCTATATTTACAGTCTAGCAGAGACAGTTTAGAGATATAAATTAAACAGATGCTTTTAAAAAAGTGAAATTGTTTTAAGAGAGGCAGTACCAGAGGGACAGAGAACCACTTACCTAAATGGGTCTCCCCTTAGTTCTGTCTTAATACATGCTGTTTATGATCTTCATAGCACTTATCA
The DNA here is from genome assembly GCA_029593785.1 of Cabassous unicinctus. Classification (NCBI taxonomy): domain Eukaryota; kingdom Metazoa; phylum Chordata; class Mammalia; order Cingulata; family Chlamyphoridae; genus Cabassous; species Cabassous unicinctus. The sequence continues at coordinate 26,813 of JAQZBX010028817.1, forward strand.
TAATTTGAAATATAGATTTATTTACAGATTTATTGTCTGTCTCTGTCATTAGATCATACAGTCTATGAGGGCAGGGATCTTCCTGTTTTTGGCTCATTTTAAAAATTAATTAATTAATTAATTAATTAATTAATTTTTAACCCCTCTGTTTCTAGCATCTTGCACGGTACTAGACATATAGTAGACATTTGACAAATACATGTTGGATGGATGGATAAATGAATGATAATCAATAAATTAATTCATGTTGGGTGAATGGAATGAGTGATTCTTGTTTGAGGTTTGAAGGGAGCTTCATGGGAGGATGGAGCCTGGGGGAGCACCGGCATTTGCGAAGTCCTGGCAGAATCTGGAATGGAATGACACAGAGACAGGAAAGAGCCCCAGGGCGAGTGGGGCTCTGGAAGACTGGCAGTGGTGGGGACCACTTATTTGCCCTTGGAGTTAGCATTTAGTCGTTGGCAACCTTATCAAGAGTAGTTTCATTAGAAGGGTGGAGGAAACAGGACAGTATTTTAATGGGTTATGCAGTAAAAAAAAGTCAAAGGAATGGAGGGAGAAGATGGACAGTGAAAGAAAAATGGGAGGGAAAAAAGATAGCACCTGGAGGTAGAGGGAAGGGAAGATGTTTTAGGATGTGGTAAACTTGACCTCCTTGCTGGCTAAGGTGAATTTAGCCAGGAAAAGGAGGAGGTTGGTCCAGGAGAGAGAGGAGCATGCATTGGATGGAGGAGAAGCTTGGGGAAGGGTCAGGGACACCTCTAGGCACAGATTCTGCCCCTGCTTTGTCCTATCCCAAGCATTCCTTTTACTC
>JAQZBX010028818.1:0-27653 GCA_029593785.1 Cabassous unicinctus
CAGTTAGTTCTTATTAAACAGGAATTCCCCTTATGTTCATTTCCCCAACTCTGATACATGTTACTCTTTAGTATGGAATAACATTATCCTAATTTACCTGTAAAACATTTCACCAATACTTCTCACAAAATAAAATGACAGTAATCAGGCAAGCATTGAATGTCAATTTTAAGAGCAATTATGAAATATAATCATCTTGGATCCAAATTGCAGATTTTAAATGATGAATAGCTAAACACAGATGGGCACTGATAGCCTCAAGTTGATCCAGTGATGGCAATATTTTTAGAATATCAAAAAGACACATCCAAGTTCTGGAAGCATGATATTTTAAAATTTTCAATGCTTTCATTAAAAGAAAATAGAAATATAAATAAAAAATTAAGATATGGACTTGGAAGTGTCCAGTGCAAATGAAATGCCTTGAAGTTTCTTTTTTTGGTATGAAGAAAATTTTGCCTCTGAATTTAGATATAATACCCCTTAGTAGTGTTTATTTCAGTGGTTGTTGTTATCATTTAATATTATGTGAAATACATTGTGAATGTATCATGTACTGACAAAATTAAACTGCTTAGATGATTATAAGAAAACTGGAACCCTGTACTCTGTCATAGACAAATGGGAAGATCTTTTTAGGGAAACATATATTGCATAAAACAATTTTTCTGTAAAAGTTAAGTCCAGAATGATAAGGAATGGAGATTTATTGGAGTGGGTTGTGGATAGCATACTTTGAATAGAAGAAGCAGATTCTTACTGTTTAATTTCATTACTCAGTAATTTACTACAAAATTTCTATTGTGCCTGGTGATAGCACCTACCACAGAGCATAATTTTGGAGAACTGAACAAGTTAATATTTACAAACAATTCACAAAGCTGCCTGACAAACAACAAGCACTCTATAAAGATTACCTTGAATCATGATGAGGAATATTTTCTTTGCTATTGTTATTGTTTATGAAGTATGATTCTATATAAATGAGGTGGAATTATGGATATTCTCACCAACTTCACTGCTTTGCTCACGCGTAAAAAAACACTTTTAATCATCCACATCCCATTGTGACCTGGTTCTACTAAAATTTCAACAGTCATATGCATAAACAGAATATACTCTCCAGACAGAAAAATAACAAAATTGACCCTCTAAATAAAGCCACTCTCATACTGTCTACATGCCCAGACCAACCCAACCTCCTGGACACTACTTAAGGCTGAACTCTGTCCACCCTTCCACACACACACCTTCCTGCTTCTGGATCATAAGCCCACAACACCTAAGACTCCCTCTCCACAGGAACACAGTGTGGGGGGCTGGGCCCAAATAGTGCAGCAGCAACGAGCCTGGAATTTTCCTTACCTCCAGATTTAAGCCATTTATAATCATATAAATAAGGGAAAAAGGCATAAAAGGTCATGTTGTTATATTTGTTCAAGATTAATGTTAAGAAATTTAAAGCAGATGTGTCATAAAAAAAACTGCTGAGGTGATTCTGATTCCATAAGGCAGATCGCTATCCTTAAGTTGAATTTTTACCTCGGTAACACCGATCTTTAAAATCCAATACCATTTGAAATTCAATACTAGATAAAACTAAACAGAAGTACATTAAAACTGTGGTCCTAGGGAGCGGATGTAGCTCAGAGGTTGAGTGCCTGCTTCCCATGCCCGAGGTCCTGGGTTCGATCCTCGGTACCTCCTAATATATATATTATATATATGAGAGAGAGAGCGAGAGAGCGAGAGAGCGAGAGAGCGAGAGAGCGAGAGAGCGAGAGAGCGAGAGCGAGAGCGAGAGCGAGAGAGTCCTGATATAAAATAATCCCAAGAAGAGATTTAATTTTTTTTTTGCAAAGAAAATCTCCTTATTCAGTTATACACATATTTCATTAACTAATATATTGCACTCTTTTATCAGTTAACAGTAAGTTTCTGGTAGAATGCTAAGCATAGCAAACATAAAGATGTACACATAGTCCCTCCCCTCAAGATGTTTACAGATAAGAGAGAAACATAATTAGATTATAAAGATTCAGGAGGGTATAGTTAAAGAGATAACCATGAGACGGAATGTATTCAAGAAGAAAGGCATATAATCCTACTGGGAACAGGGATAAAAAGAGAGGGGACAGTGATATAAGAATGTGCCAGGGGGAGATATTTTCCAAGAGATGAAACTTAAATTGAGAACTTAAAAATGATTCAAATCTAGAGCTAGAAAAACATGTGAGGAATTTATGCTCATTTAATGTGAAAAAAATCTTTAGGATAAAATTCTCACTCAAATATTTCCATAGTAGACAAAAATAGATAAAACCTCCAAAAGTTCAAGAAAATTCTAAAGATTTTTGCACTAATTCTATTTTAAAATCTAATAATGTCTAATTACAAAATAAATAATGTGAGATTTACTTGAAAAAAGGACAAATAAATTCAAAAGTTGTTTTCAAACTCTGCTTTTAATTTAGTAAGTATAGAGCTGATATTTTGTTTTGCTTTTTCTAGATAGTTATTCATAGTACCTTCCTAAGAACATAATGAGACATCTGATGATTTAATTTATACATAAGGCACTTAGAAATCTGCATAGCACATAAGAAGCATAAAAATAAAATTATTTTAATATCATATACTCACAAGGGCCTTAACGTCAGCTCTGCCCTAAATGAAACTTCCAAGTTTCCCATATACAGAGATTCCATTTGTAATTAAGCTTCATTCTTAGAACTGTTTTATATCTCTCCCTCTCCCCATTTATAGAAAAAATATGTTTAGGGATCATTTGTGGATTAATATGTGAACTAGTATGAAAATTAAACTGAGAACTTAAAAACACATGCATATATTGTTTGTTTATTTTTAAATGACAGGCCTGATAGTAAATGATGGAGTCAAACATCTGGTTCGTTAAATAAAATGTGTTTCTCCTTATAAAAGTTTCTAATTTGTATATTTGATGATACCAGCAGGAAAAATAAAACTATTCATTATGGATCAATTCACATTCATCATAAACCCATTAATAAAATTTAAAAATCCATCTGTATATTGTAAAACATTGTGTCTCCCATGCATCTGGCATTGTTATATAAGATTTACATTAATCAATTAACTCTATGCACAAAAAACCTATAGCATGCCTCCTCTTACCACCCCATTTTGAATATTAAGAACCAGAGAAAAGAAAAGTTAAGTAGTATATTTGAATTCATTTCATAGGTTGGCAAAACATACCATGGAGGCGCTTCAAAGGCAGGGTACACAGCAATCTCCGGCACATTTCTGTTGTTAATATATTTATAGCAGTTCCAAACCCAGTTTATTAGATAAGCCTTAAACAGGATGAATAAGGCAAAGAACACAAGAACAATGAAGAGGAGGCAGCTGGAGTCCAATGCCAGGAGGTCATCTTTGTAGGGAAAATCAGGTAATTGATCCAGATATTCTTTGATTCTTGGCAAGTAAGTGAGAGAACTGATAGCAGCCAGGCAACTGAGAACAAAGTCAAAAAGCAGGTAACAGAAGAATGTAATCAGCCAACCCACTTGATAAGAGATTGCTCCATACACCAGCATTGAACTGACTATGAACATGAGAACCGAGACGGCAAAAAGAACACAGGCGTTGTCAGCCATTCTCTCAGAGGAACAGTAATTTCCGATGACTTCATACTGAATGTTGACGGTTGGCAATGAGTTTGGATGAGTCACCTCCACAGTCTGCAAAATTACCATCAATAGGTTGACCACCATGTACCAGGTACCCAGGATCATGGTTCCCGTGCGGACATGGCAGCAGCCGCAGCACCCGGTGCTGCAGAACCGCTCACTGCGGCTCCGCTTGAAAGTCATGGACACCATCGGGAGTCTCGCGGTCCTCGCTCCTGGCCGGGCCCCTGTGAAAGGCTCTCGGCTGGCGGCTGAAGGCAGAGAGGACCTTAGCTGTCTCTGAAACCTAACCACGCGTCTCCAAGCCCGCCCGCGGCCGGGCCAGGCCAGCTCCTCCGCACTTGCGCAGAGTGGAGCCAGGAACGAAAAACATTCTCTTGCATCCAAGGCAGCAGATGTTGAATTCTGCAGCGCTGCAGTTTTGCAGTACTCAGATGGAGGTAGCTAGGGTTGATGAATGAAAGATTATGTGACTGATTTTTTTTTCATTGCTTGTCTTCAAGAGAAGAGACTTGCTGAATTTGGGCATTTGATGGACAATGGAATAATTGTGCTTGGCTCACCTAAGGCAATGGAAGGACAGACAAGGGAAATTTCTCTGAGGATAGTGTAGGCAGAATTGTAAATTGGCCCAAATCTTGGTGATAGAGAATTTAGTTTTGTATTTAGCCACCTTAGTTCATTGGTAATGTATGGTCTTGACAGCAAAGGAAGATGAATGTCTCTGGATACTTTTCTGTGCAACTTTTCCTTTTATATAGATATCTGGTCATATCTTCAGGAAAAATATTAAAAGAAATTTAGTCTGAATGTAGTATTTATGAAAAGAAAATAGAATTTACTTTTAAGCCAGAAAGTTTTTCAATTGAATAATAGGCATGATGATGATATTTTCCATGAGTAGGTAATTCATTCCACATTATCAGCCTTGCTTTGTAGCACAGCTACAAGTAATGTTACTTTATAATCAATTATAATCACTGGGCCAATTTAAATATAATTGAAATTAAGCAGCTCTTAAATATCAGGTTTTTTCTTCTATTTGTCACATGTGTTTGGTGCATACATCCATCAGAGGTCCTTCAATAACAATAACATAAGAAACCTTATCTCAAGCAATAATTGAATTGCAAAAATATAGCATTAATACATTGTCACTGAGTATGTTTTAAAATGGATTGTGTCACGAATTTAAAATGACCCACTATATATATATATATATATATATATATTTATATTTATACTAAATATAAAGCAACTATATTTAGAGACAGCAAAATTAATTTAATCTCAGGAATCCAATTGCTTTGTGTCTGTGTTATTCTGATTATCTCATTGAAGCATTTCTATTCTCTCCATCCTTTATTTTGAGACTAAAGGCATACAGTTTCACAAACACTGGTAATGAAGACACAGTATAAAAACAAATTCAAAGTCAATCCTGAGTCAAGTTTTTTTTTCCTATAATGATATTTCTTGTTTGAAGAAAATATTTCAATAGATTAAATAAGTAATCAATTTCAAGCAAACAACTGAAAACAAAATTCTAAAATAATTAACATGCATTTTATTTTTTAAATACTATGTTTTATATTATACTATATTTATCTTAGAGTCCTATTATATGAACTGGTAAAACCCAAATTAGAAGTAATAAAATGAAATACAATTCAAGACTCATATATCTTTTTTGCAATGAAGAGTTTCCCTGAGTTCAACCAAAGTAATGAGTCCACAGTGTTTTGAACTTTCTGCTAATCAGTTATTTTTTATTTTTTCCATATTTCTTGTAGAACTTCAAATTCATCTATGTCAAATATTTCTTTAATTTCCCTTATTATGCTTCTTGGGAAATCCATCCTTTCTTTTGTGCAATCCAAACTCTCAAGAAAATTGTTTGTGCTTATACATCTCTTTAAGACAACGGGCTTTATGTCAGTGAGGTTGTATTCTTCCTCATTTCAATATCTGTCATCATGACCTCAAATGGGCAGATACTCTCTACTTTTTGAGATTAGGATCAAACTTTGGGATGAGAAAGATTATGACAACCTGCTCCTCCCATATGAATGTGGTATCTCTCTTCTATGGAATAGCCATCATCAAATACTTTTTCCCAAAAGCCTATTATACCGCTGAGGAGGATGAGGTAGTACTGTATTCTACACTATTCTCATGCTCATGTCAATTCCCTCATCTATAATTTTTGAAACAACGTGGTAGCTGGAGCCTTCAAAAGTTCTCAGTATATAAACCTCCTTAAAATACTGATGCCAATGGAGAATAAGACCTGAGAGGATGGAAATCATATACAGAATGGAATTACTATAACAGAGATAGAGGACATACACAACCAAACTACTGCTTTTCTGTAGACAACTCATAAACAAATTTCTATAATGCACTCTTGGAAAAATGTTAATGGATCAGATCACTCCTCCTGGTGAGCTTCATTTGATCTTCACAGAACCATTAAGCAAAATGTTGTATGTCAGAAGATAGCCAACATTTGCAGGTATAGCAAACAAAGGTGAGCACTAATGTCTTTTCATGTTAAAGTGGAAAAAATGCAGAACTAGGCAATATTAACTCTATGCTGAATTTTACACTTATTCTCCCTAGATAATGGTGTGATAATATTTTGACATCGTTTTAAATAAATATTAGAAATAAATTGCTTATGCCATTAATTTTGCAATTCTTATGGTAACATTTAATTCTGAATATATTATTCTAGTATGGCCACAAACACTCATTTTTCTTCAGTTTTCACTACTTTATTTTGGAAGTGCTATTATACTTTTTAGCTAATTTTTAGAAACACATATGTTCTTATTTATTAATACTTACATAATTCCAACAATTTAAATTATATATTGTAACATACATAAATATTTTTTAATTCATTGTTCAGGCCCTTTCCTATAAAAAAAAATATATATATATGCATATGCACACACCCATACAAATGTAATTCAGATGTATATGTGTATATGCATATATTATGTTTATATATACATACAGATGTATATGTATTTAAACACTTCCACATATATATGTTTATATGAATAGCACTACCATTTTCTATTGAATTTTTTCCTAATAAATATTCAGAAGTGAAAATAATGGGTAGAAGGCTAACATTACTTTTTTAGATACATATTTCCCAATAAAATCTCAAGAATGATATTCATTTAATACATAATAAAATAGCTGTTATATCACTATGTATGTTTTATAAGTCTATGTGTTGGCCCCTTGCCGCTGCTCGCTCGCTGCCGGCTGGCGGAGGACAGCGCGGTGAACGTGACCTTGATGTTGGTGCTGGGAAACCTGAACGTGCACACGCGCGGTAGCTGCAGCGGCGGCGCTCCGCGCCTCGGCACCACGCAGTCCACGAACACGCCGTTCTTGCCGAGGCAGGGCAGGTAGAAGCCGCCGCCCACGCCAACGTCGCGCCAGGGCTGCGCGGGAGGGTTGGGTGCGTCCCAGCCACGGCCGCCGCCGCCGCCGCCGCCTCCCGGCGCTCTGGGCGAGCCGTGCCTCCTGGATGACAGAGATCTTGGGCTGTGGGGACCCTGGCTCGGTCTACAGGGGCGCTGGTGACCCTTCTCGTGAGAGGCTCTCAGGGCTCTGTGTGCCGCTGGAGTGAGCAGGCAGCGCTCCAGCGTGATTGGGAGAGGGGTCGGAGGCACCCGAGGCCCCTGTGCAGCCCGTGCAGCCCTAGATCTCACCCGTGACCATCCATATTCCAGACAGCATGGCCCATCTGATCAGCCACCCTGCCGTCCCCCATGGGAACCATCAGCGCTGCAAACTCCTGCCCATCTATCCCCCGTGGAGCGGGGTCTTCGGGGTACAAACTGGGCCGTGTAATACCATCTGACCTCAATTTAATGGCTGACAACTCACAGCCAGAGAATGAAAAGGAAGCTTCCGGAGGAGACAGTCCAAAGGATGATTCAAAGCCACCTTATTCCTGCACAATTAATAGAACAAGCAATTACGATGGCTCCTGATAAGCAGCTCACCCTGAATGGAATTTATACACACATCACGAAGAACTTACCCCTACTACAGGACTGCGGACAAGGGCTGGCAGAATTCAATTCGCCACAATCTCTATCTGAATCGTTATTTCATCAAGGTATCATGCTCCCAGGAAGAACCAGGCAAAGGCTCGTTCTGGAGGATAGACCCTGCCTCTGAGAGCAAATTAATAGAGCAGGCTTTTAGGAAGAGATGGCCTAGGGGCGTGCCTTGCTTTAGAACCCCTCTGGGACCACTCTTTTCTAGAAGTGCCCTAGCCTCTCCCAATCACGCTGGAGCGCTGCCTGCTCACTCCAGCGGCACGCAGAGCCCTGAGAGCCTCTCACGAGAAGGGTCACCAGCGCCCCTGAGCCCGAGCCGGGGTCCCCACAGCCCAAGATCGCTGTCATCCAGGAGGCACGGCTCGCCCAGAGCGCCCTAGGCTCTCCCTTTCTGGTCAGCCAGTGTTGATAACCGTACAGCGGCAGCTGCCACCAGCCCTGAAGTTGGTCGCCTACACGGTGGCAGCCACGCCCTCCCAGCAGCACATCGTGCAGACGGTCCACGTGGTCCACAGGTGCCAGTGGCGCCGGCTCCCAGCGTGGCCAGGCTGGCCCCCACAAGCACGTAAGCTGTGGCCGGGCAGGCCGTGGTCGCCCACGCGGCGGTGGTGCCCCCTCCAGAAGCAGAGCCGCAAGAGAACTGAGACCACAGGGAAGTCAAAGTGAAAGTAGAGCCTATCCCTGCGATTGGCCACGCCGCGCTGGGAGCCGCTGGCCTGGTGATTCAGACAGCCCAGGCCGCCCCCGTCCAGACGGTCACCATAGTGCAGCAGGCGCCTCGCGGCCAGCACCAGCTCCCCATAAAAATTGTAGCTAAGAACGGAACGCACATCGTGCGGGTCACCGCTGCGGGCCAGAGCCCGGGGAGCAACGCAGCCGCAGGCGCTTTTCACATCTTGGCGACTCACTCCTCTGCGTTAGCCTTCCTGCCCATGAAGTGTCAGATCGGCAGCCAGTCCTGGCAGCCGGAACTGAAGCGGCTCAGAACAGAGGACGGTGAGAGCATCGTCATCGCCTTGAAGGTGGACACGCCGCCCGCAGCCGCAAGGGGAAAGGGCATCGAAAACTAGACCCTGGGAGACACCTCCTGCTTTAAGAAATACCAACGTTGTGGTGCCAAAGGAGACATTTGCTCTCACGTGACGCATGGAGCGCGGTGTCACCTGGTGGGGGCCCTGTGGTCGGATTTCACCTCTCAGTATTCAACACGCAAAACCCAGGTGGCCTTAAAACTCCTTAACTTAAAAATAGAAATCATACTTGAAAAAAGCACACAACAAACCTTGTTCTAGCGGCCGTTGTCTCCTTCCCTGTCAGGCACTCCCAAGCTGCCGCTTTTGAGGGCTCAGCTTTGAAATAACATAAAGCTCCAGCTCCTTCCTTGAGACCGAGCATCTCCTGAATGGCGCCCATGCCTGGAGCGAGGGGACCTCGCCGGGATCCGGCTGGAGCCTCCGCCACACCGCCCTCTGGGACCCGCCGCCACAGGCTCTGGAAGGCAGTGTTTTGTTGTTCACATGTGGAATTAGAATATTTTGAGGTGTACTTTTCTTTCTTTGCAGAATAATGGGGTCTGACATTTCAAATCACTCCATTTCTCCTCAGGAAATTTTGGAATCACACAGTAATTCTCATATGAAATTTCATTTTGGGAAAAGAAACAATGTAGTTTTGTTTTTGTTATTTTCAGCCTATGAAAGGTTGACTTTTGTTTGTCCTGTTAAACTTCAGATGAAGCTCCTCTGACTTCAGCAGTGGGTCGTGGTGGAGCAGCTGCCTCATGAGTTTCCTCACCTCTGTCTGCTGTGGCGCCAGCGTCCTCGCAGCATGTGTACCCTGAGGACCCAGGTTGGGCAGCAGGAAAGAACTGAGGGAACTCAAGGAGCTGCCCTTAACCGTTTCTCTTTCTTGCTACTTGTTGTTTCTTTGTGTTGACTTTGTCCCTGGCATAATTCTCCACTAAACAAGTCTCGCTAAATGTTGTGTATGTTTAAAACTACACAACTATTATTACGTCATTTAGAAAAAAGATTCAATCTTTTACACACATAGATCCAAGGCCTCTCCGTGGTCTTTGGCTATCCTAGGTGGAACCACTCAGCTCCCGGGGCGTCCAGCATCTCACCCGCACGAGGAGGAAGACCTGGCCTGGCTTCAGCCCTCACACCTCAGGAGGAAAAGCATTCGCCTTTCCTGAGTGTTGCGGGGCGGGGGTGTGAGGGGGCGTGTTAGAGCTGAGCAGCCATGACAGTAGAAAGAGGGCTTTGGCCTTATTGTGAATTTTTTTATGTCATAATCATAACGTTATTTATTTAAATGTAGTTATTTTGATATTTAAATTTTTTTAAAAACATAGGAAAAAACTTGTATTTTCCTGGTGGAACGAAATGGCACAAAATGGTATATTTAGGGAATTTTAAAACATTTATTATTTACCTAAAGACCAAATATGATAAAGCTGTTCTAAGTATTGTGTGTCAATCCACAGTAAGGAAATCTCACAATGTTAATGCAGGTATGCATATTAAAAATTATGAAATTACTGCACACTAACTGGATTTATAACTCAGATTTTAAACAATAAAAATGAAATCATCATGTGAAAAAAAAAAGACTATCTGTCGGCAAGCCCAGTTCATAACAAAATTAAGATATACAGTTCTTTATTTACAAATTTCTTTATTAATTTTGTAACTGGAAAGGAGATCTTACTAGAATTGTAATAAATATTTGCTTATTTAGTCACCAACCATTGAAAGTTAAGTCTTTTCTTTCGTGTGTGTGTCTTGTAACATTCTTCTTTGGAACTCTTTTCATAATGACTTTTTTCAATGCATTAATTCTGGTCTTCATACTATCATATATATTTCCCTGCATTATTCTCATTTATTATTAATGAAACAAAACCACCAATCCATTTTATCTTTTATAATTTAATGCTGTTATCCTCTAATATATATCTGAATTGATGCAAAATTTGTTTTTTAGGTAATAAGTATGTCTCACCACTCCTCATTATTTGTTTTATAATGCTATTTTTCCTTTGCAGTGGTAGGTGGTAGGTCTTATTGTTTTAAATTTAACTTGCAATTATCTTCACCCAGCTGTAAGGTATGAAATTTATATCTCTATACCCACCTACTTAGCTTTGCAGTATGTATACTATAATCAAGAAATAGTCTATCATTTTCAAAAGTTTATTGAAATTATGCTTACACCTAGAACTGGCTCACAACAACAATAAAAACAATTATAGAAATATTGTTCAGCTATATCAACTGTTTCCAATTTTTAAATTTTATGCTATTGTTCTAATATTTCATGTTGTTTATCTATGCTTCCATGTTTTAACAAACACATTCAGTGACTTGTAATTGGTCCAATGGGAATTTTTTGAATAATGACCTTTTAATAAATAACTTGATAGGAGAAGATGTTTAATAAATATGAGTTGAAATAAATTGAAATATGTGTTAAAATTATGCCTGCAAAAATTATTTCTTTGCATCATACCATAGTGACTTCAGCTTATTTAACTATTCCCCTTTCCTCACATTCAGTAGATAGACAATATTTTAGAAACTGAAATAAAATTCAACCAAAAATGTCCCAAAATTACATAAACTGCAATTTTTTGGATTAAATAGATCCATTTTTTTCTGTCACCCCATAGAAAAATCTTTAATCCACCCATAAGAATATCTGGGTCCACTACTCAAATGCAATGAGTGGGACTAGTTGGTTATATTTGAACATATGAACCCTTGTTGCTATAGGCACAACCACTTATTATTCAGAAATTGCCTCTCCTCCCTTTCTATTGTGTGTGATATGGCAAACCTGTGTGTAACAGAAACCTAACCCATAGTGATCCTTGTAAATATTTTATCCAGCCTAGCTCACCATTTATTCCATCTGCTTTGCAAAAATTACTCATCTCTGAATAGGTATATATTCGATCTTCCCCCTTCTCTGGGATTTTAATAATTTAAGCTATATGACAGGTCATGGGGGGTGAAAATTTCCTTTCTAAGGGAAGTATTCAACTTATCAAAGAATTTAGTCAGAACTTCAAATTGTTTGAAAATCCTTTGAACCTATATTTAAAATTGGCCTTGTTACATACCAATACAAATTTATAGTAGGAAAATCCCTATATCCTGAAAAAAATAGGCTTAGTCTGCTCATGGAACTATCAGATTGTGATAAGAAGACCCCTTTTCCTCACCCAGAATATAATTCCAACCATTTGTCACTTTTGTCCCTTTTTGTCTATTATTTGCTATGAGTCTGTGATCACTCACTTTACTGTGCCTTTTATACTAACTCTACTATTTCTTGAGGTATAATACATAATATTTAACTGCTGATATACATATATATGATTCTAAGTTTGATACTTGTTATGGATTGAATTATGTCCCTAATAAGTTATATTGTAGTATTAAACCCTCTTCTCTTGAATGTGATCCTATTTAGAAGTAAAATCTTAGAAAATATCATTAGTAATAATGAGGCCAAACTGGATAGGGCGGGCAACATGACTGGCATCCTTACAAGGAGAGTAAATTAGGATAGTGAGAGAAAGATAAAGAATGAGAAGACAGAGATTCAGTGGTGTCATGAATTTCCATTGCCAGAACCCTCCAGATTTCAACAAACGCATGGCTCTGCTAACACTGATATCGAGTTCTAGGGTCCAGAAGTGTGTATTAAGCCACCCAACAAATTTCTGCTCTATAAACAGCTCAATTTGTGGTATTTTGTTATGCCTTCCCTAGGAAACTAACACAAAACCAACAAACAAAAAGGATACAGTTATATATTTATTAATAATTTTTACAACTATGTATGAGAATGTTCATTTCCTTCCTTTGTTAATATTTTGTATTGGCTTAAATTAACATTTATTTCTATTTGCAATTTATCAATAATGATAAAATTTGTAAAGGCAAATTTTCACATTTTCAAACTTTTTAAAAAGATTTATGTTTATTTTATTTATAATTAAAATTATTTACAATTTTTGTCTGCCATGCAGAGGTGGCAATTACTTAAATAAGCTTTGCTGAAGAAGGTTGCATAGATTAGCTTCAATTACAGACAGTAAGCAAAGATTTCTTTTGGAGTTAATTCTAAGAAAAAGTTAGATATCATTGAGAACAAACATGAAATCAAAAGAGTGAGCTGGATACACTCTTTTAATTTTATTTATTTATAAGAGAAAGGTGAAAATATTAAATCCCCAAAAAAGATGCTCTGAATTTCAACTATCATTTTACACTCAATGTGCTAGGTGAACAAAGGAAAAAATTAAAAATATATGTAGCCCTGCTAAAAAGTGACTAGCTGCAGGCAGTTACTGGTGTTAAACACGTAATAGTGTTTAATGACATTCTTGAATCATTTCAGGTAGGACATCATGTCTGCAATATTTCTTCTATTTAGGACATATCTCTCTGAAAAGCATTTTCCTCCATTTTGATTCTGGCTATCTTATTGTTAATTTAATTGCATGTATTTCACCATCCCTCCCCTCTAAGTTAAATTTTGATACATCTTTTTCCTATTTTTTGTTTGATAAAAGTTTATCACTCAAGGTACAACTTGGCTGTATCTTATTCATTTTTAACTAATGTGAATTCATTAATTATATTTAATATAAATAACTATATTATTAAAAGTTAATACTATTTTGTAGAGAAATTTTAAAGAGATGTCTTAAAATTTTTTAGTATGTTGACATTTTTTATCTGTATCAACGTTACTAATAAAGAATTTTCACCATCTTGTTGCTTATTAGTTCAGTTTGTAACTTTATGGTAAATGACTATAATTTATAAAAATTTTGTTGAGGAAACTTTGGAATCAGTAAAAAAAATACATTTTTGGAATATTTCTGTGCTGTGAAAAATAAAATACATTTCTCAGTCTTCCATTTTCCAGTCCAGCATGTAAGCAAACTGGAAACCATCATCTCTTTACCAACAACAAGGAAAATACTGAACAATATGGAAAATAACTCTACTTCTATATAAGAGAATTTAGATCACAGAGAAAGCCATTGCCTGAAAACTGAATATAGGAAGTTAATGTGAATAATTGCTAACCTGGAGGAGAAGTAAAGAAATAGAATCTTTCTGCTAGAGACAGGACAAGTTGGAATGCTTGTTCTCTAGGTAACAACTTGTGGAAGCTCAGTGTAGACAACCTTGAGATTTAAAAATTCTAAGAGATCTGGTTTTAGGGGGAAAGGACATGCTTCTTTGAGTTTTAGCTCCAATAGTTTCACAGGTTTCCACTGTGAATTATACTTTCACTAAGGAGAGGGAGAATGTAGCATATCTGAAGTAACTAAGAAATGGTGATGCCCAGGAGGAAATCCACTCATTTTGTATTCAAGGCAGCAGCTGTTGAATTTTGCCCTGGGATTTTAGCACTGCAATTTTCCAATACCCAGAGTTATCTTTGGTTCGTAAAAGAATATGTGACTGTTATTTTTGCTTACTTGCTTCCTAAAGAATAAATTTGCTGAATTTTGGCAGTTGAAGGATAGAGGAATAAGTTTGCTTCGCCTACCTAAGGGAACACAGTGGCAGGCAAGGGACATTTTCTCTGAGGACTGTGCAGGTAGAATTGTAAATTGGTCCAAACCTCCGCAGTAGAAAAGGTCGTGCTGTATTTAACCTCCTCAGTTCATTGGAAATGTATGGCCCTGACACAAAAGACAGTGAATCTCAACAAGTACTTTGTGTGCAACTCTTCCCTTTATATATATATATATGTGTGTGTGTGTGTGTGTGTGTGTGTGTGTGTGTTTCTGATGATATGGTGAAGAAGAATATAAAAGGTAAGTTAGCCTATATTAATATTTCTGAAAAGAAAATAAGATTTACTTTTAACCCCCCAAAAATCAATTGAATAACAGGCAAAATGAGAATTAATAGCCATTATTTTACAGCACAACTAAAAGTCATGTTAGATAACAACCAGTCTAATAGCTGAGACAGTATAAATTGAGATTTTAATACCATTTTTTCTATTTATGTATTTTGATAACTTACATCCTTCAGTGTTTCTTCAATAACAAGAGAAGAAACATTGTCTCAAACCATATTTGAATTACAAAAATATATCATTACTACATAGGACATGTTTATTATTAATTAATTCAATTAATTACATTCTGTGGCTTCAAATTAGAATTAATTTTTAAATTCTTTAATTGCAAGTATTTTAACTTTATTAAACAAGTTGCTAGGTTGATATCGCTAAAAAAAATAGGTGAGGCAAAAATAGATCCTTCAACCCCAGGACTTTTAAAGCATAAGTGAATGTGTGTTCAATAGATTTATTATGCATAGGGTTTAAAAATATACAGGTTAGCTCCTTGAGATAAAGGTAGATAGGCCTATGAGCTCTTCATATTCTGAAATGCTACTAGTTACTATAAATGAATAAGTTGCCTCTGCAGATTCAGTCATACAATGTTTTAAAAAATACTAAAAGGTATTAATTGGATTTCAGTATATTGATGAGAAAAATGAACTTTTCACCAAATTATGAAGAAGTACATAATTTGTGAAAATCACTTGAACAACCTTAAGATACATTTTATTTTAAAACTGAAACCACAGTGTGTTGTTAGTCTACCACCTTACATGCAGATTTATAGTTCAGCATGCATTGAGAAGAAAAATTGTTCATTTCCTAAAAGCTTGAAACTTTAGAGGATCATATATCAAGTCATTTTTTTTTATAAAGAAGAAAGAATAGGCAATCAGAAGTAATCCAAGCTACAAAATTGTTATTAACCTGATGGTTCTGTAAAACCATTTTGTAGGGGTGAGAACATCAAAATCAGAGATGCCTAAGGATATGGCAAGAGAGTCTTTAATAATAAAGTATTTTATATTCCTTACATCTTAACTAGTTTACATCTGCCTTTCTTTCACATATGTGCCACTGATTCAGAAAGACCAATTCCATTCTATATATATATACTCCAATATATATATATATACTCCATAAAGCAATTACATTTAGAGACAACAAAACTGATTCACTCTTAGGAATCAAACTGTTCTGTTTATCTGTTGTTCTGATTTTCTTATTGAACCTATTTCACTATCTCCATCCTTTTCTTTGAAAACAAAATGCATGTAGTTTTTCAAACACTGGTAGTATAGACAGAGTATATGAACAAAATCCTGAGTCAAGGACTTTTTATCTTTAATTGATTTTGCTTCTTTAAAGAAAATCCTTCATTAGATTAAATAAGTACTCAATTCATAGACTATCAATTGAAAATAAAACTCTGAAACAAACATCATGTATATTGTTATTTTGGAAACACTATATATTTTATATTTTAATTGTGTTTACTTTAGATTCCTTTAATAAGAATTTTTAAAACCCAATTTTGAAGTAAACAATTACATTATTGAAATACAATTCAGAATTCATATATATTTTTAGCAGTGAAAAGCTGCTTTGTATTTAAGCAGAGTAATGTGTGCACTGTGTTTTGAGCTACCTTCTAATGACCAGTTATTTTGCATTAATGTCCATATTTTTTGGAGAGCTACTAACTGATACATAGGCTTGCACCACTTGAAATAAACATAGTTAATGCAATGCATTCTTCTTATAACCCAAAGGACATACTTGTTAAGGGGTCAATGTCACTTATGTGGAATTATATGACATTTCATAGGTAGAACATCGTAATAGAAGGGTGTGCTTCCAATCATAAAGAATCAAATCACTATATTGAGGCAAACGGTGACTCAGACTACACTTTTCCAGGAAAGAGGCCAATCCATTGAATGAGTGAAATTCATTTTTTTTATATTCTCAGATATGTTGTGTTTTACATGACCCAGTGTTCAAGGAACATCTTGAAGAGTGCAAAGCCTGTGCATTTGCAAAAATATCCAATCTATTCACTTCATTCCTATTTCCACAATCCAGCAAATGAGTCAATGGAGGTTCTCTCCATTTACCCCACTTCAGACTAGATTATTCCTCCTTGAACTAGGTACTATTTTTCCCATTCACACAGAGTTCTATTGGATTAAGCATAGATGAAATACATCACCAAACCCTCTGTCCAAATTATATCACTACCAGCAGTTTTTGCTTCTCTGTTTGTTTTTGTTTCCATTGTTTTTGTAGTTTGTCATATCATCAATATTCTTTTGGGTTTGTGGATTTAAATTGCTGAATCTCACACAGCAGACATCTACTTTGATACAGAGTTTCCTCTTGTCCACTTTTGATGGTCTTGCATTTTCAGTTGTCAAATTACAAAAAATATAAAGGCAAATTAATGTATCTTGATTACAAAGTAAAGAAGACTTATGATTTCTCTTTTAGAGGTAACATTAGGTAAAGTGCTGAAGAAAAAGTACATGGAATCAAGAAACATTAAGATGTGATTATACTTCTGGTATTTTAACTACTGTTTAAATATTCAAAATTACTTGATCTCTCTGAAAATCAAACTTGCCTTTGAAAACAAGAAATGTTACCCTTTACAGATTTGTTATAATGTTAAAATGCCATATGTAAAACAACTAACACAATTCACATAGGTGTATTGGAAATTAATTTTGGCTACTATCTCAGTTATGCAGTCTCTAGCTCATGATAATCAGGACTAAGCAAAATCAGAGAATATTTTAAGTATCTGTGTTAAATATATCCATATATAGAGATAAAATATTGATTAGTAAATTGATAGGTACATAGATATAGATAGATACACGTAGATTAATAGATAATGAAGGGATAAGTATATAGATGGGTGATAGAGAGATAGATAAATAGATGATAGATAAAAATTATATACAGAAGTATATTTATGTTTTAATCAACTCCTAATTAAATTATAAAATTGAAATATCAAAATTTCAAGGAGTAAATTATATTTCATTAAAATACAGAAAATACAGTATCTTGGTAATTTTGCTTTAAATTATTTTAAATCAATTTCATTACAAATGAGAAATTAGTGGAAAAGAGATATAGTTGAAAATAGCTGACACAATATATATCATTGTATGACTAGGTAAGAGAATGAACTTGACACATTGTAAAATTAGAGTGGGACCAATTTGTGGTAGAACTAAAGATTTTTGTCTAATCTATCCAGGATAATGAATTAGGAAGAAAAGGATGGGGAGATGGACTATTCAGACCACTGGAATTGAATTTGTTCTCCTGGGGCTATTTCACCACATTCAAGTCCCCAATCTCCTCTTCTCTCTGATCTTTTTGATGTTTATTTTGACACTTGTTGAAAATATTATGATGATTATTCTTATTTGGTTGGACTCTCGACTCCATACCCCTATATACTTCCTTCTCAGCCAGATTTCCATGATGGACCTCTTGCATAGCTCCACTATTGTCCCCAAGATAGCCATTGATTTCCTATCTGGGAAGAATACCATTTCCTTTATTAACTGTGGAATACAGCTAATCCTCTTCACTACACTTTTGGGAACAGAGTGCCTTCTCTTATCAGTCATGGCTAACGACCGCTATGTGGTTATATGCCATACTCTCTGTTACTCAGTTCTCATGCACCCCACCATCTGTGCCTCCATGATGGGTGGTACCTGGCTGGGCTCACTGCTCAATGCCTTGATCCATGTCATATATACTCTGAATCTCCCTTACTGTGACTTTTGGAAAATTCATCATTTCTTTTGTGAGATCCCAGCTCTCCTGAAACTTGTTTGTGCTGATATATCTCTTTATGAAAATGGGCTTTATGTCAGTGGGGTTATGTTCTTCCTCATTCCAATATCTGCTATCATTGCCTCGTATGGGCTGATACTCTCTAATGCTTGAAATTAGGATCAAACCTTGGGATGAGAAAGGTTTTGGCATCCTGTTCCTCCCATATGATTGTGGTGTCTCTTTTCTATGGAACAGCCATCTTCAAGTACTTTCTCCCCAAAGCCTATCATACTGCTGAGGAGGATGAAGTAGTGGCTGTCGTCTACACTATTTTCGGCCCCATGTTCAACCCCCTCATCTACAGCCTTTGAAACATATAGGTAACTGGAGCCCTCAGGAATGTTCTAGGAAGGTAAAGCTACTTTAAAAATGATAGCTATCAAGAAAAATACATGAGAGAATGTACCTCATATGCAGAATGGTATCACTATAACTGATAGACAAGATACAACAACCAAACTACTACTTTTCTGGAGACAACTCATGGACAAATTCCTTCAATCCACTCTTGGTAAAATGATATTAAACGAGTCCACTCCTTGGTGTTGAGCCTCATTCGTACTTCAAAGAACTATGAAACAGTATGCTTTGTGTCAGAAGATATCCAAAATTGCAGGTGCTAGCATACAATAGGTTACATAAATATCTTGTGATGTTAGACATCAGGAAATAAGCACAACCATGATGATATTGATTTTATGTTGCATTTTATACTTATTCTCCTTAAAGAGTAGTATTAAAATATTGTAACATGATTTAAAATAAATATTAGTAATATATTGCTTATAACATAAGTTTGTAACTCTTAAGGTAACATTTAATTCTGAGTATGGCCCAAAACCAATTTTTCTTCTGTTCCCATCACTTTATTTTAGAAATGATATCATGGTTTTTTACTAGTTGTTAGAATCACATATATTTTTATATTTCTTATTAATATATAAATAATGAACTACAGCAATTTGGCTTAATAAAATATATTGATACATAAAATATTATCTTCTTCATTTTTCAAGTCTTTCTATTTTATATATGTATATACCCACACACGTACACATACATGTGTATAAATCATATACATATGCTTACATTTTTTATAGATTCAAGCAGATATTCATGTATATATACATATGCATATATATGTATATATAAATACCAATCCCCATTTCTATGGACTTTTTTCCCATTTGAAAATTGAAAATAATGCATCCAGCAATATCATTATTTTATTGATGTATATTTCCCAATTAAAATTTATGATTCATATACATTTACATATGATAAATATATGTGCATTAGTGTGTATGCTTATGTGAGACTATGTTTTTGCAAATCCAGTTCACAATGAAATTAAAATATAATTTTGCACTTATAATTTTCTTTAATAATTTTGTAAGTGAAAAAACGATGTCATTAGAATTTTAACAAATGATTAAACATGTTTTCACCTACCACTAGTAATAATCCCCTTTATTCTGTGTCCATGTCTTTTTCTTTGGGACTCATTTCATAATGAAATATACATATATTAAGTCTGGTCTTCACATTTTCATATGTATTTGTGTGATTTACTTTCATTTATTAATAATGAAAATGTTTAATATTGTTTTCATCTATTATATAGCTGAATTTTTGCATCTTTCATTTTTCAATTTTGGCTATAAGTAATTATCATCACTCCACATTATTTGTTTTACAATTCTATTATTTTTTTTGCAGTGGTCAGTTTTTCTCTTTTAAATTTAACATACAATTCCATCTTCACCCAGCTCTAAGGTATGCAATTTCTATGTCTAAATACCCATCTACTTAGTTTTACAGCATATATTTAATAATCAATAAATTGTCTTCTCATTTTCAAAGGAGAATAGTAAGATATTAAATTCACATGTAGAACTGGCTCACAACAACAACAACAAAATCATAGAAATGCTTTTCAACAATACCAACTGTTTCTAATTTTTAAGCTATATGATATTGTTCTAATATTTCATATTGCTTAGCTCTGCTTAGATGTTTTAACAAACATATCTAATGGCTTATAAATTGCATAATAATAGGACTTATGGAAATTTTATAGAGCAATGATCCTTTAATAAAATAGGAGGAGATATTTAATATTTATGAGCTAAAATAAATTGAAATTGTATAAAATATGTGCCAGCAAAAAATTCTTTACTTGCATCTTATTATCATCTTCAGCCTCTTTATTTCTCTTTTGTCAAGTTCTCCAGATTTCCAGCATTTTAAAACTGTAATATAATTCAAGTAACAATAACCCTAAATTACATCAACTGTGGGTTAAAGATTTTCTATTCTTTTTTCTATCATTCATGGACAAATCTTTTACCCAAACAAGAGGATATCTGGGCCCTCTACTTAAATGCAATGAAAAAGACTAATTGGGTATATTTGAACATATGACACGTGGTTGGTAGATCTTTGTTATGTGTATCTATGTTTATTCAGAAACTGATTTTCCTTCCTTTCTGTGTGGGGATTTGGCAAACCTGTCTGTAAGGGAAACCTAACCCAGAGTTAAACACAGAAATATGTTATGCCACCTAGAGAAACATTTACTCTACCTCACCACAATTACTGGTGTAGAAATGAGCACAACATAAATTCAGGTTCCTCATTATTCCTTCTGGGGAATTTTTATAATTTAAGCCATATAACAAATCAGGGGGTTCAAATTTCCCTTTCAAGGTACAAGTTTTTCTTATTGAAGACTGGTTAGCTATTCAAATCATTTTAAAACACATTGAGCCAATATTTATAACTGGCCATTGTCACATACAAATAGAAATTTATAATGGAAAATTATCTCCAAATATTGCAAAAATGTGTGATGAGTAGGCCTCTGTTACTATCCAGGAAGAGTTTCCAACCATTCAACACCCTCCTCAACTGTCCAATTTTTGTCCATGTCTATTGTTAGCAAGGACTCTGTGAACACTGACCTTCCTGTGTCTTTATAATTATAGCTCCACTATTTCATAAGAAATGATTCATGAAGTTTAACTGCTGAGTGTGACTATATACATCATTCTAACAATGAAATAAATAACTGGTAGACCTTCTGTAAAGCAAGAAGGAAGTTTTATTGTGCAAGAGCAGTATGCATGCAGAGTAGCACCAAACAGGGATTTCTTCTGGAAAGGCTGAACTGTGGAAGCAATGTATATGGCTGTTTAAGATGGGGGTTAGAGTGAGGGGGAATGCATGGGCCAGTCTGGGTGGATTATCCTTCAATAGAAGTTGATTATTCAGCACACTATAGAAGTAGGATGTTGGTACAAGATGTGAGACATCTGTTGAATGTCAGCAGACCCTCTGTTGCTAGCCTTGACTTGTTTCCTACAGTTTCCTTTCCTCATATGGACAAGGGTCTTTGTCACTATTTCAAAGCATCATTGGTATGTCAGCTTAGCTCAGTTGGCCTCCTTTTCTTCTTCATAGTTCCCCTGAATAAAATGGAAGCTCAAGCAAATCAAGGTGGTTTGTAAAGTCATTTACCATTCTATTTTACAACTCTAAGTTTGTCCCTTAAAATATATATAACCTTTGGAGACAACCAGCAAGATGGTGGCAGAATAAGGTACTCCTAGAATCAGCTCCTGCTACAGGGCAGTTAGTAATCACCCTGAGCTAACTAAAGGATTTGTTTGGGGGCTCCAGGAGACCAGAAGTGCATCCTGCAGTGTCCTTGAAAGAACAGAAGGTGGAATTTGCCCATCTGCAGAGAAGATTCATAAGTAGAGCACTCCATGCCATGGAGGCCAGTGCCCATCCTCTATTGGAGGCACAAGCCGCTTTGGGAGCTGTTCCATGGCTGGAATTGAAAGCTCCACTTCCCAGAAACAGGGCAGGAAGAGATGGTTGAGCACCAACTTCATCTACTGATTAGTAAATTCGGTGGGCTAAAGTATAATCCTAAGAACAGCTAAAGTTTGAACCTATCCAAGTCAGAAAGAGGCTGGTAGCTACCATCTTAACTCTGCACCTGACATGAGGGGAAGTGGGGCTGACTGAAAATCACAGTGCTGGTAGAGGCTGGCTTTTTTCCATCTAAATCAGATTGTAGCTCTAGCCTAAGCCCTAGGCTCACCTCAGACAGGGAGGAAGCTGGGGGGAGCTGCACCAGCCTCTCTGGAAAATTACAAGCCATGACACAGAGGCCATAATGATCCTACTCTGGTGGCACAAGCCACCCCAGGAGCTATTCTGTGGCAGGAATTGAAGCTCCATTTCCAAAAAACAGGGGAGGAAGAGATGGTTGGCCACCAATTTCAGCAATGATTAGTAAGTTCTTAAGGCTAAAATATAACCCCAAGAATACCTGAATATTGAACCTGTCCAAGTGAGAAGGAGGTTTGTAGCTGTCATTTTGACTCCACCCCCAGCATGAGGGGAAGCAGGGCTGACTGAAAATCATGGTGATGTTAGAGACCGAATTCTTTCACCCAGATTGGCCTGCAGCCCTAGCCTGGGCTTCAGCCCCACCTCAAGCAGGGAGGAAGCTGTCAGGCCCTGCAACAGCCTATCCAGGTAACTGCAGCTACATTTGGCTGACACAGACAGAATAATCAGACATCTACTGGTGCAACTGCAGTCATCTTGGACCTGCACTGCCTAGATTGCTGCCCACACCTGCAGATCCATCCCCACCCCAGGAAGAGGAAAAAGGGGCATGAAGCTTCATCAGTTTCTCTGGGCAACTACAGTCTAGGCCTGCAAGACTTGGAATATTGCACACAGCTATGGCTCTGTCCCTACCCCTGGAAAAGGAGAAATTTGGGAGAGGATTTGTCAGTCCTTGGGGCAATGAGGGCAGCTTGAGTGTCCACAGCTTACAGCACCAACTACATCCTTGGCTCCTACTACACAACCAACAAGAGAGAAAGGGCAAGAAGCCCTAAACTAAAGAGAAAAACTGTACCCAGAATAAATACTCTAGTAAGCCAGATGCCAAGACACTAACAAAAAATTACATTCCACACCAAGAAACAGGAAGATGTGGCTCAGTTAAAGGAACAAAATAAGCCTCCAGATGACAAGAAGGAGTTGAGACAATTAATCATAGATGTTCAAACAAATCTCCTTAATAAATTCAATGAGATGTCTAAAGAAATTAAGGCTATTAAGAAGATATTGGATGAGCACAAAGAAGAATTTGAAAGGCTACATAGAAAAATAGCAGATCTTATGGAAATGAAAGTTGCAATAAATGAAATTTAAAATACACTGGAATCATATAATAGCAGATTTGAGGAGGTAGAGAAAAGGATTGGTGAGCTTGAAGAAATTGCCTCTGAGAGTGAACATACAAAAGAACAGATGAAGAAATGATTGGCAAAACTTGAACAAGGTCTCAGGGAATTAAACAACAGCAAGAGATGTACAAACATATGTGCCATTGGTGTCCCAGAAGGAGAAAAGAAGGGAAAGGGGCAGAGGAATATTTGAAGAAATAATAGTAGAAAATTTTCCAACCCTACTGAAGGACATAGATATCCATGTCCAAGAAGCACGATATACTCCAATCTGAAAAAATCTGAATAGGCCATCTCCAAAACACATCATAATCAGTATGTCAAATGCCAAAGACAAAGTGAGAATTCTGAGAGCAGCAAGAGAAAAGCAATGCATAACATATAAAGGATACTCAATAAGATTACATGCTGATTTCTCACCAGAAACCATGGAGGCAAGAAGAAAGTGGTATGATATATTTAAGATACTGCAACAGAAAAGCTTCCAGCCAAGGATCTTATATTTGGCAAGACTGTCTTTCAAAAATAAAGGTAAGTTTAGAATATTCACAGATAAACAGAAACTGAGAGTGTTTGTAACCAAGAGACCTGCTTTGCAGGAAATACTAAAGAATGTGCTACAGTCTGAAAAGAAGAGAAAGGAGAGAGGAATGGAAGAAAGTCTAGAAATGAAGATTATATCATTAAAAGTAATTAAAACTGTCAAAAGAGTGGTGGAAATAAAATATGGTACATAAAAGCCAAATATTTAGGAATAAACTTAACCAAAGATGTAAAGCACTTGTATTCAGAAAGCTACAACTAAATGTTAAAAGAAAATTTAAAAAGTCCTAAATAATTGGAAGAACATTCCATGCTCACAGATTGGAAGACTAAATATCATTAAGGTGTCAATTCCACTCAAATTGATATACAGATTCAATGCAATCTCTATAAAAATCCCACCAGCACTTTTTCAATAAATGGAAAACATGATTATCAAATCTATTTGGAAAGGTAATAGATTATCTATTCCAAATAGATAAAATCTATTTGGAAAGGGGTCCTGAATAGTCAGAAACATCATAAAAAGGAAAAGCAAAGTTGGAGGACTCCCATTTCTAAACTTTAAATCATATTACCAAGCTACAGTGATAAAAACGGCATGATACTGGCATAACACAGACACATAGACCAATAGAACTGAATTGAATGTTCAGAAACAGATCCTCACATCTATGGTCAAATGATTTTTGATTAGCCTGTTAAACCAACTGAGCTATTAGTTGGAGTCTATCCAATGAATAGTGCTGAGAAAACTGGATATCCATAGCAAAAGAAGGAAAGAGGACCCGTATCTCACACGTTATACAAAAATTAACTCAAAATGAATAAAAAACCTAAATATAAAAGTAAGAACCATAAAGCTTCTAGAACAAAACGTAGGAAAATATCTTCATGAACTAGTGGTAGGTGGTGGATTCTTAAAGGAGATGAGATGCAGAGTGAAATGGACTACTGATATTGTATGTAGAAGTTTTAATTAGATTTACTGTAAAAGTGTGGAAATGTCCAGAGTTGATGGTAACACATAGTGAGCAACAGCTGGTTTATAAATGGGGATGTGGCTGAAAATGGTAGTCTAGGGATGTAAAGGCCAATTGATGGAAAGTTAGAGAATAATCTAGGGACTGAATAGCACAGTAAACCTAGAAGTAGATGAGAATTGTGGTTGATGTTATAGATGCAAGAATGTCCTTGGTGAGCTAGAGCAGATGTACATCACTGTTACAGGGTGGTGGGAATGTGGAGAGGCATGGGAAAAATACAACTGGAGTGACCTATGGACTGTGGTTAACAGTAATAATGCAATATTCTTGCATCTATGCCAAAGATGTACTGTGTTGATAATGGGGGAGTATGGCGAGTGTGTGCCAAATATACACTAGGGACCTGGTAATGGGCAGATGATATTATCTCATAATCTGTGGCAAATGTTTCACCATGGTGTGGTGTGTTGATAGAGGGGTGTTGTTTGGGAATTCTGCACAAGTGCATGACTGTTTTGTAAGCTTAAAACTTCTGTCATAAAGATATATTTAAAAAATGAGGATAGGGTGGGTTGGGGAAAAAAATACACCAAATGTAAGATAAGGACTATAATCAGCAGTAAGAGTTTGACAATATTCTTTCATAACTTGTAAAAAATGTTTCACAGCAATGCAAGGTGTTGGTGGAGGTTGGATGTAGGGGACCCCTGTATGATGTTGTGAATGTTTGCTTTGTAAGTTCACAACTTTTATTATACACTTATTGTTTATGTATGTTCATGTATAAATGATATAGTAATAATAATAATAGGGTGGGATGGGGAAAATACTTTGGTTAGTAGTAATATTTTGAGGATGCTCTTTAATCATTAGTTAAAAATGTTTAACAACAATGCAAGGTATTTGTGGTAGGGTGAGGTACAAGTGTGTTGTATGATGCTATGTACATTTGTTTTGTAAGGTCACAACTCTTGCTATACACTTATTGTTTATGCATGTTAATGTATGAGTGATATATTTCAATAAATAAATGAAAAAATATATAACATTTATGTAATCTAAGTGTCTTTAAAAATATATATTAAATATATATATATATATATATATATATATATGACCAAGTCCTAACCCCCAGTCCTCCTCAAAATGATCCCTTTTAAAACTACAATCTTCTAAATTATTATTAGTAAATTTGTGATAAACTGGAAATGGTGGCCAATATGACTGGCATCTGTATAAAGAGAGTAAATTTGGACACAGGCAGAGAAGCCACATACCAAAGGCAGATAATTGAATTTTGAGTTACACCATGAAATGCCACTGCCAGAAACTTATAGACTTCAGTGAATGCACAGTTCTGTCAACACTTTGATAATGGAACTCAAGTGTCCAGAAATGTGTATTAAGCCTTCAATAAATTCCTGGGGTATTTAGGAACCCAGTCTGTTAGTTTATTAAGCAGCCTTAGGAAACTAAGACATTCCCTACCATATCCAGAAAAGCATTAATATTTATTTGTCTTTCATCCAACAATGTATGAGAATATTTGTTTTACTTTTTGCTTTGTTAACATTTTATAGTAGCTTGTTAAAAAACATTTAAATTTACATTTTATCGAAGAGTATAACCATACTAAATACATATTTCCCAATTTTAAAATTGTGTGTTCAACTTTTTTATTTGTCTTGTGTCAGTGTTAATATTAATTTTGGCATGTAAATACTTTTTATCACTTTGTCATGGAGACAATGTGTTTATTTTTTCTGCTACCTCATCATATCAAATAACTTAATAGATTTTCATATGAATTTTAGGAGATGGTTGTGTACTTTAGTTTGAAATATGAATAGCAGGCAATCAAAAATTCGTTTTGGAGTTAATTCTATGAAATAATTAGATATCATCCACATCAAATCAATATGATCTCAAAAGTGTGAGCAAGATAGTCTTTTGAATTTTATTTATCTATACAAGAAAGCAGAAAATGTTAAATCCCAAGGACAGATGTGTTGAATTTGACCATTATTTTAGTCAACTGCTAGGGAACCAAAAATATATATACATATTTGCAGCCTTGCTTAAGAATGATTACCTGCAGACACTGGTGTTAAACATGAACTAGTGTTTAATCACATTCCTTACTCTTTTCATTTAAGACAACATGTCTACTATATTTTTTCAATTCAGGATATATCTTTCTGAAGAGGATTTTGTTCCATTTAGATCCTGGGAAATATTCTGCAAGGGGTTGACCCACAAGCTGTTCAACTTTGATCTGGTCTGGTGGTTGTGCATCAACTTCCCCTGCCTCTACTCCATGGCTTCCATGATGAT
>JAQZBX010028819.1:0-27603 GCA_029593785.1 Cabassous unicinctus
AAAAAAAAAAAAAAAAATCTTAAAATAAGTGTGAGTTTAAACACTTCACAGACAAACAAAAATGAAGAGAGTTTGTTACCAAAAACAAAAAACAAAACAAAAAAAAAACCCAAACATTTACAAGAGTAACTAAAGGGAATTCTGAGCCAGAATGGAAAAGACAGGGGCAAAAGAATTGGAAAAAAGGGTAGAAATAAAGAATATTAAAAAGGGTAATGAAGAGGGTAAAAAGACAGATAAGAGTAAGATATGACACTGGAAAGCCAAGGAATAAAATGGACTAAATAAGTAATGCCTTTACAGTAATATCATTGTACATTAGTGGATTGAACTCCCCAATGAAAATACATAGACTGACTAAATGGATACCTGAAAGTGAAACATTGGAAAAAGATGTTCCACATAAATAGTAACCAAAAAAAGATCTGGAGTAGTGACACTAATATCAGACAAAATAGATTTTAAATGAAAAACTATTTTAAAGGATGAAGAAGGTTATCATATAGTAATAATAGGGGCAATTTACCAAGGAAAAATAACTGTAATAAATATTTATGCACCTAAATTGGATGCCCTAACATACATGAGGTACACATTTGCAAAACTGAAGGGAAAAATAGATGTCTTTTCACTAATAGTTGGAGACTTCAATATACCACTCTTAGCATTGTATAGAACATCTGGACAAAGGATAAATAAGAAAACAGAAAATTTGAATAATATGATAAATGAACAATACCTAGCAAACATTTATAACGCATTACACCCCAAAACAGCAGGATATACATTGTTTTCATGGACTTATGGATCCTTCTCCAGATAGACCTTATGTTGGGTAACAAGTCAGATATCAATAAATTTTAAAATATTGCTATTATACAAAGAACTTTTTCTGATAATAATGGAATGAAACTGGAAATAATAACAGATGGAAAAAGGGAAAATTCACAAATATATGGAGATTAAGCAACACTTTATTTAAATATTAGTGAGTCAGAAGAAATTGCAAGAGAAATCAATCAATATCTTGAGACAAATGAAAAGGAAAACACAACATATTAAAACCTATGGGATATAGCAAAGGCAGTGATGAGAGGGAAATTTATATCCCTCAATGCTTACATTAAAAAATAAGAAAGAGCTAAAATCAAAGACCTACTGCACACATGGAGGAACAAGAAAAAGAATAGCAAACCAATTCCAAAGCAATCAGAAATAAATAAATAAAAAGAATAAAGCAGAAATAACAAAAAAAGTTGTTTCTATGAGAAGATCAATCAACAATGTCAATGAACATTTAGCTAGACTGACAAAGGAAAAAAGAGAAGATGTAAATAAATTAAAGCAAATATGAGAAAAGGGGCATTACCACTGACTTCAAAGAAATAAGAGAGATCATAAGAGGATACTTTGAACAACTGTTTGCCAAAAACTAGACAGTATAGATGAGATAGACAAATTCCTAAAAACACATGGAACACCTACATTGATCCTAAAAGAAATAGAAGACCTCAAAAAATCAATCACAATTTATGAAATTGAAACACTCATCAAAAACCTCCCAAAAATGAAAAACCCAGGACCAGATGGCTGAATGATTGGTGAATTCTACCAATCATTCAAAGGCAATCAAGTACAAATATTGCTCAAACTGTTTTAAAAATTGACCCAGAAAGAACAATACCAAATGCATTCTATGAAGCCAATATCACCCTAATACCAAAGCTAGACATAGATACTATGAAAAAAAGAAAATTACAGATCAATTTCTTTAATCAATATAAATGCAAAAATTCTCAACAAAATACATGCTAGCTGAGCCCAAAAGCACATTAAAAGAGTTATACACCACAATTAAGTGGGATTTTTCCCAGGTATGTAAGGGTGGTTGAACCCTAGGTAAACAAATTGTGTAATGCACCACATGAAGAAATTGTAGAATAGAATTCACATAATCATCTCAATTGATGCATTAAAGGCATTTGAGAAAATACAGTATCCTTTCTTGATAAAATCAACAGCAACAACATTCTGAAAGATAGGAATAGAAGGAACTTTTCTCAGCATGGTAAAGTACATGTTTGAAAACTCCACAGCTAACATTGTACTCAACAGTGAAAGGCTGTAAGCTTTCTTGCTGGGATTGGGAACAAGACAAGGATGCCCACTCTCACCACTGTTATTCAATATTTTGCTACAGGTTCCAGCTAGAGCAATTAGTCAAGATAAAGAAATAAAAGCCTCCCAAATATTCAAGAAAGAAGTAAAAATTTCACTATTTGCTGATGATATTATTCTATACTGAAAATCCTGAAAAATCCACAGAAAAGCCACTAAAACTAATAGATGAGATAAGCAAAGTAGTGGGATACAAGATTAATATGCAAAAATCACTAGCGTTTCTATACACTACTAATGAGAAATCTGAGGAGGAATTAAAAAAAAAAATTCCATAATCAAATATTTAGGAACCAACTCAACCCAGGACATAAAGCACCTGTATTCAGAAAAATACAAAATGTGAAAAGAAACCAAAGAAGACCTAAATAAATGGAAGGACATTCTGTGTTCATGGATTGGAAGTCTAAATATCATTAGGATGTCAGGACTAACTCTGATGGTTAGGCTAATGTGTCAACTTGGCCAGGTAATTGTGCCTAGTGGTTTTGTTAAGCAAGCACTAGACTAATTGTAATACAAAGACATTTATGAACTTCAGTCATCAGTGAGTTTACTGCATAGATAGCTAATTACATCTACTATCAACCAGGGAGCTTGCCATCAGCAATGAGTGACATTTTATCCAATCAGTTGAATGCTTTAAAAGGGTAATGATTTCAGCATTCAGAAAGAATTTTCCATTTTTTTTTTGGACAGCCAACGTCTCCCAGAAACTCAGGAAGAACCTTCGCTGGAATTTCATTGGAGTACCTGGTTTGCAGCCTGACTGTGGAATCTGGACTTGTGCATCCCCATGGTCATGTGAAAGAATTTCATAAAATCTCATACTATTTATAGATATCTCCTGTTGATTCTGATTCTTTAGAGAACCCTCACTAAAACACTATCTAAACTGATTTACAGATTCAATGCAATCCCAATTAAATTTCCAACAACCTTTTTACAGAAATTGAAAAGCCAATTACCAAACTGTTTTGGAAAAGTAAGGATCGTCAAATAGCCAAAAATGCCTTATAAAAGAAAAGTAAATTGGAGGACTCTCACTTCCTGACTTTAAAACTTATTACTTAGCTACAGTGGTAAAAACAGCATGGTACTGGCATAAAGATAGACATATTGGCCAATGGAACCAAATCAAGATTCCAGAAATAGAACTTTACATCTATGGTCAAGTGATTTCTGACAAGGCTACCAAATCTAGCCAGCTGGGTCAGAAAATTCTCTTCAACAAATGGTGCTTGGAAAACTGGATAGCCATATCCAAAAGAAAGAAAGTGGACCCCTATGTCACATCTTATACAAATATTATAAGATCCATTAAAAATGGATCAAGGACCTAAATATAAACGTGAGAAGACTATAAAACTCCTAGAAGAAAATGTAAGGAAACATCTTCAAGATCTTGTGGTAGGTGGTGGTTTCTTAAACCATATGTATAGCCTAAGATAAGCAGTGAAAGAAAAAAAAAGTCAAATGGTACCTCTTCAAAAGTAAACACTTTTTACTTAAAATGACTTTGTTAAGAAGGTGAAAAGGCAGCCCACTCATAGAAGAAAATTTTCAGAAACCACATAACCGATTATGTTTTGAGTTCCATGTTATATAAAGAGATCATACAACTCAATGATAAAAAGACTAACAACCCAATTTAAAAACAGACAAAAGGCTTGATCAGAAATTTTTCCAAAGAAGAAATACAAATGACCAAAAAGCAATTGAGAAGATGTTCCATGTCACTAGCTATTAGGGAAATGCAGATCAAAACTGTGATATAATCTCATGCCTCCCAGAATGGTCATCATTAAAAAAGCAGAAAACTACAAGTGCCGGAGAGGATGTGGAGAAATGAGAACACTCTTTCACTGCTGGTGGAAATGTAAAATGGTGCAGCCTCTGTTGAAGACAGTTTGGTGGTTCCTCAAGCTGCTAAATATAGAACTTCCATAGGACCACAATTCCACTATTGGAATATATTCAGAAGAACTAAAAGCAAGGACATAAACAGACATTTGTATACCAATGTTCATATTAGCATTATTTGCAATTGCTAAAAGATGGGAAAAGCCCGTGTCTACCAACCAATGAATGGATAAACAAAGTGTGGCATGTAAATACTATGGAATACTATTCAGAATTAAGAAGAAATGAAATTGGCATGCATATGACAACATGAATGAAACTTTAGGACATTATGTTGAGTTAAATAAGCCAGAAATAAAAGGACAAATATTGTATGGACTCACTAATATGAACTAAATATGATGAATAAACTTATGGAGTTAAATTCATGGAGTATAGATTACCTGGGAGAAAGAATGTGTGTTGAGAATAGGGAACTGATTTTGAATGTATGTAGAATGTTTAATAAGTTTGATTGCAAATGTGGGGAAATGTTAGAGTTGATGGTTACACATTAATGTGAATATAATTACTACTGCTGATGTGTAAATGTCATTTTGTCTGAAAGTGTAGCCTAGAGAAGTTAATGTGAATTGAAAGAAACTAAAGGATATTGAGGGATTGTAAAAAATAATGATTTTCGTGGTTGGTGGATGAAGATTGTGGTTAATAGTACAAATATAAGAATTTTCCTCTTTTACAAGGTGTTAAGGATATGGAGATACATGTGAAAAATATAATTAATATATCATATAGATATAGTTAGCAGTAATAATGTAATATTTTTACAGCAATGGCAAAGAAGGTACTATTTCAATGCAAAAGGTCAATAATGGGGGAGTACATGGGGGTATGGAATTTTTCCTTTTGGAGTAATGAGAACATTCTGAAATGGACTGAGCTAATGACAAGTACAACTCTCTGATGAAATTGAGAGCCACTGAATATATGTTGGTTTTTATAAAGGGGACTTATATGGGATAAAATCTTATAGATCTAAGGCCATAAAATGTCCAAATCCAGGCACCATCAGAGGTGCTTTCTCACCAAAGTCACCTACTGATGATTCTTTTGTCTGGCCATGGTAGTGAAGCAAGATGGCCACTGACACCTGCCAAGGTCTCTACCTTCCCCTACGAAATCTACTGTTTCCAGGAGTTAAGCTGTGAGCAACTAGGCATAGCTTGTCTCTTTCCTGGCCTCCTCTATCAGTCTCAGCTGCTTAGCTTTCTTCTTGAGTAGAGCTTCAAGCTATCAGGCATATGGTACATCTCTCCCTTGGCCACAGCTCTTTGAGCCACTTGGGGACTTCTTTCTTTGCAGCTTCGCTGTGGACAAAATTGGAGTCCTTTCTTTCACATTGCAGGATCAAATATGGTGACTCCTTTTCCTCTGTGTGTGTGTCTCTCTCTCTGTGTATCTTCATTTATAACAACTCAGCAAGAGGGTAGATACTCAACCTGAGTCAAGCCTCACTGACATAGTATAATCAAAGATAGTTCTTAGCCAGAAAGTGATCTTATCAAGTAATCTAATCAAAGGCCCCATCAACTGAACTTAATGCAATCATAGGGCACTAAATCCACAGGAATGGATTAGTTCTCAACCATCTCTTTTTGGGGTTCATTAAATAATTTCAAATTGCTATAAATTGTATATGGTGGGAGACCGTATAATATGGCAAATCCCATGGTGAATGATGGAGTGTGTTTCACAGTACAAATATGAGATTGTTCCATCATGAACCAAAAAAAGATATATGATACTAATACGTAGTGTTAAAAATAGGATGGTTTGTGGGAAAAATACACCAAATGAAAGCTAAGGATTATGGATAGCAGTAATATTATGACATTATTTTTTCATCATTTGTAACAAATGTATCATAGCCATGTAAGGTGTTGGTGGTGGGTGATGTATGAGAATCTTATTTGGTATACATGATTGTTTTGTTAACCCACAAACTCTCAAATATAAAAACATTAAAAAGAAGAAAGATTGCCAAACAACAACTTAATTTTATATCTCATGAAATGTAGAAAAAAAAATGAAGTGCAAAATAAATACAATGCCAGCAGAAGAAAGGAAATAACAAAGATTAGAAAAAAGATAAATGGGGAGCTGATATTGCTCAAGTGCTTGAGTTCCCACGTCACACAAGGGAAGTACCAGGTTTGGTTCCCAGTGCCTCTTGAAAAAAATAAAAACAAACAGTGAGCAAAATAAATGAAAAAACAACTCAGGGAAGCCGATGTGGCTCAGTGGTTGGAGCCAGCTTCCCACAGATGAGGTCCTGGGTTCAATCCCTGGCCACTGGTACCTCAAAAAAAAACCCAAACAAACAAACAAAAAACACAGAGGCAAAAGGAGTATGGAAAAGCAAAAAGAAAATTATTGACCAAAAAGTTGGTTCTTTGAAAAGATAAAATTTACTTTCTAACTGCAATCATTGGCTTTATGTAAATGAGTGCCTTTGCATCATATTTATTTCCTTGGGACTATAAATTATAATTTATGTTGTTTTGTTCATTTTTCAATTTTCCTAATATTATCTCATTGGGGATTATACAGGTTTCCTTACATAATTAGCAGATGCATGAAGACAATTTTTGAAATATCATTGATGATTTGTGGATAAGAATAAATTATATACAACTTCCTCAGGGAGCAACGCAATGGGAGAGCGAAACCAAAAATTCTTCCTACCCAAGAAAAAAGTAAGAGACATTTAGAATAAAAAATCTAGTACTTCATTAAATGTGAGTGTTAGAGAAATCATAGACAACTGTTAAATGGCCATCTCCCAGACCACATGGGTCCCCACCTCTGTCTCTGGGGAAGTCACAAACCCGGTTCATCAGCCATCCTACAGAATTCCACTATCAGCACTTCCTTTTCTGCTGTGTGCTATTCCACAACCTGGGGTGCATGTTAAGGATAATGTAGGCCTAGACAGACCTTGAACCCAGAAACTGGGAACAAGCAGCCCCAGATACTTATCAGAAAAGAAATTCTCAGTTTTGGGGCTTCCTGCTCATCAAGGTAGATTAAAAAAACACATTCGAACAGCAAAAATTGGTCACTGCTTTGAGTCAGAAGGAGCTGCAGTCTATGGACCCCATACTGGGGCAGTTTTTGGCAACCCTCAGAGACAGGCAATTATAAGACTTCTTCCCCTGCTCTTATTTATTTATTTATTTATTTATTATTTTTATTATTTTATGTATATTTAAAGATACTTAGATTATATAAATGTTACATTAAAAATATAGAGGATTCCCATAAGCCCCACTCCCTACATCTCCCACATTTTCTCACGTTAACAACATCTGCCATTAATGTTGTACATTTGTTAAAATTGAACACATTTTGGAGCATCGCCACTAAGCAGGGATAAAAGTTTACATTGTAGTTTACACTCTTTCCTGCACATTTTTGTAGATATATAATGGCCTGTATCTGTTGTTACAATGTTATTCAGGACAATACCCAAGTCCGAAAATGCCCCCATATTACACTTATTTTTCAGCCACCCTGCCCTCAGAACCTCCAGTGGCCACTGCATCCATATAAATGATGAAAGTTCTAACACTGGTAGAATTGCAATAAGTCTAAAGTAGAATACCAGTAAGTCTACTTTAGTCCATAGTTTATTTCCCAATCCTGAGGATTCTGGGATGGTGATGCCCATTCCACTTCTAATTGAAAGGGGGCTTTGATACCATAGGGCAGACTGACGGGCCTCTCTTGCTCGCAGTTGTAGACTTTCTTGGTTCCTTTCAATGGTCGTTGTCCATCATCATCTTTTCGTTAGTTGTCCTGGGTGAGTCCAATGAACAAGAGAATAAGTGTTGCAACTTGGTTGAGATTAAGGGTGCAGCTGGCAGATAGACATCCCAAAGATTTAAGTCTCTTTGTCATACACCTATTAACTCTAGTACTAATTATGGGTTCAAATAGAAAGTTCAGAAGAGCCATGTGTAGGAAACCACAACTGAGTCCAACTCTGTCACACTGGGGAACTTAAATTCTAAAGTGAGCCCACTGGCAAGGCACCAAACTCCTGAGATATCTGCCCTGACTATAGTATCTGGACATCTCCAGAGCCCTCAGGAGCCCTGCTATTTGAGGTAGTATTTACTTTGACAGTCAATGAGATCCTGCTAACATGTGCATTAAGTGTAACCTTTGGAATGACCTCCCGACTCACTTTGAAGTCTCTTAGCCATATAAACTCATTTGTCTTTATCTTTTCCCCCTTTGGTCAAGGTCTTCCTCCAGTTGCATTGCTAGTTGGTGCTTGCTAGAGTTCCCTTGATTCTAGGAAGGCTCATCCCCGGGAGTCATGTCCCATGCTGGGGGAAGGTAATGCATTTAAATGCTTAGTTCAGCTTAAAGAGAGGCAACATTTGAGCAACAAGGAGGCTCTCAGGAGGTAACTCTTAGGCAACCTATAATACAGGCTAAGTTTCAATTTCAAAAGTAAAGTTTCATAAGTACAGTCATCAATATCAAGGGCCCATCAATGGACCTCCTTCACTAGTCATTGCCCCTGTGCTCAGGGGATTCTTGCTGTTCCATTAGAGAATGTGGCAGAGCTCTCCAGGATGGGAATTCAATATTCTTTCAGTTATTGTGTGACATTCCACCCACTGTGACAATGCCTCATGAACACTTGAACATATTTAAATGACTTATATGTATGCCCCAGGTGAGCCTCCTCCCATGTATCCCCCATCACTGATATCCCACACCAATGTTCTGCCCCCTTCATAGTTGTAACACTTCTGTGTTCCAAAACTTCTTCAAAACTGAAGCCAACAAAATAACTAAATACAATTAATAATAAAATGAAATAATGATGATAGTTTTAAAAATAAGAAATAAAGTACAAAAATAAAAAATAAAATAAAATAAAAATTTGGAATAATAAATAATGGAAAAATGTTTAAAAAATGTTTGACTTTATTTCTTTATCATTGTATGGGTGTTGTCTTGTATGTACAGTGATATTTTCTTCTGTTTATTCCCCCAGTGTCTTCCTTTTTTCATTTTTTCTTCAAAGAAGTTTTAGATAACAGAAAATTTATGCACAGGATATAGGGGATTCCCATATTCACAACATCCTCCCCCTTTTCCCTATTATTAACATTTTATATGTGGATGGTTCATTTCTTACAATTGCTGTACAAATATTGAAACATAGCTACTAACCATGGTTATTGCGTTACATTATGTTTTGAATTTTGGACCATACACTTTTATAAATTTTGATGAAATTTAACATGGTCTATATCTATCATTGCAAGATCATGTAGAACAATTCCATTTCCCCCAAAATGCCCCATGTTCCATCTATTCTATTTCTCCCTCCCCCTCACCTTGGGGCCCATGGCAACCACAAGGTTTCACTCCTTGAAGGACAAGATTCAGTTATTTGCAACAACATTGAAGGCTTGAGTTACTGGCCATCCTCCCCTTTTAGGCATTGCCAATGCTCTCAAGAGACTCTTGCACCTCTATGTGGGAACATAGCAGGATTCCCCAGGAGGAAGTCCAATGCCTTCTTACTCATTATGTGGGTCTCCACCCACTGATACAGCACACTATGACAGCATGAGTACTCACGCACTCCCTAGAAGCCTGCCCAGGTGCACCCTGTCCTGAATGACCCCTACATCCAACACCCTAAACCAGTAACCTTCCTCTCCTATATTGCCCAACGTTGTAGTTTCAATCACATACCCGCAAATCCCCAGTGTTCAACCGCTCCCTCCCTCCCCACTCCCTCCTGTTCCATGGACAGTCCAATCCACCTTCCCCAACCTAGTCCCCTGACAAACCAGCACTGCCCAACCCAATAATATCACTGTACCACTGTCATGCCTCTCCACTGTACAACTACACGCTTCCACTTTATCTTAGATTTTGCCTAGATAGGCATTGGTTCACAGCTTTCTTCTCCCTTTCTATCTCCTGTAAGCCTATCTTCCAGACTCTGTTTCTGTATGTCTGCTAAATTTGCGTAATTCATATCAGTGAAGTCATGAAATATTTGTCCTTCAGTGACTGGCTTGCTGCACTCAGCATATGGTCTTCAAGATTCATCTATGTTATCCTGTGTGTTAATACTGCATTCTTTCTTACAGCTGAGTAATATTCCATTGTATGTATAAACCACAATTGGTTTATCCATTCATCTGTTGATGGGCATTTGGATTGTTTCCAACTTTTGTCAATAGTGAATAATGCCACTATGAACTTTGGTGTGTACATATCTGTTGTGTCCTTGCTTTCAAATCTTCTGGATATATACCCAGCAGTGGAATTGCTGTATCATATGGCAGTTCTAGCTATATCAGGGACAAGTAGATTTTCCCTTCCTGGACTCTTTGTTCTGTTCAATAAAGTGATTATTGCTCAGAGTTTCTGTTGTACCCTGAACCTGTGTTCCCATGATGTACCGTTGTTACAACTCCCTCCACAATGAGTGGATAAGAATTGTCTTGACTTTTTTTACACCAAATTTGGGTAATTTCCATGACCCCTGGTTTCTGATTGTAGACACACTTATGGTCTCTGACAGCTGATTCCAGCATGTATACCATAAACATTCATCATTACCCTTATTAATTGGTGTTCACCCCTGCAGTACTGTATGTTAAAATATTAAATACTATGAATTGAGCATGTGCCCCGGATCTAGTTAAGTTGTGGAGCTGATAATGGCCACAGGAACACTTATTACACTCTATATCAGCAAAAAATGTGTTTGTTTCTGTCAGTTTTGTTAAGGACAGGGATCTTCTTAATCTTGTATTCACTGTATTTTCTGAGCCTAAAACAATAGTGCATAGAAAGTTTGAAACAAAGAATTTTCCATGTCATCTGTTGACAACATGAAAAATGTATTCGTCCTTTTGTTATCAGTCATTTCTACTGTGATTAACATTTCATGTTATCTGTGCTGTATTCAAATATGCATGAAATAGACTAGACAACTTGATATGTTAAAATTTGATTTGTTTTGCTTCTTCCTGAAATACCTAGTGTCTTACTTACTGATTTTATGGGCTTATTTCAATGCATAGATATTAGTTAGTAAAGAAAGGAATAGATGATAAAAAGTGAATGCGGGGAATACAGAGTACAAAATGAAGGATAAAAAAAGATACTTAGATTATGTGATTGGAAAGAATAAAGGATTTATTAAATGTGATTATTCATAGAGAACATGATGAAGAAAAGCTGTTGTAAAAGCCAGGAAATGATATTGGAACATTTTCTAATATTATTTTTAGTGGATTTAGATAATGTCGTGTTCTTAAAGAAGGAAGAACATGTTATAAGGACAAATTAGCCTAAGATAAAATATTTTATTTGCATATAACCCAAAATAACTCATTAAAGCTAGTATATGGAAGAGAGGATTTTCACTAATAGAAGATACATAAAAGGATTGTGGATTAAATTCAATTGAATTAAAATAACATCTTTAGACATATAATTTTCTCATTATTTCATAGTCACTAAAATCTTTGGAGAGAAATATGTAATTAATTTTGAACTCTTCTCTGTTTCCAACAAGCAAAAAAAACCCAAAACTATTTTCTATATTTAATGTTTTCTCCACCTTAGTGAAATAGAGATAAGAGAAAATTCTCAAACATGAAGTAAAATTTACAGAAAGCAAACTAAATTTCATTTTTACTCTTTGCTTAGCTTGAGTGTGATATGAAAAACATTTGATCTGTCCAATAAGATTGCAAGGAAAAGAAGTAAATAAATGTTAGCATAATTCTGCTAGTTCTTGGCCTGCCAAATTTGTTGTTGTTATTGTATTCTCCCTAGGCATTTGAGCCTCTAAGAGAAAACCACAAGTTTTATTACATTTAAAGTGAATTTTCTCCCTCATTTTCATGAAAATCATATGATATCTGACAGTGTTACAACATATATATATCCCAATAATGAGCTATTGCAGAAACATTATCAGAAATATAAAGATTTCATATTTAGGAAAGATCCAAACAACTTTGTGGAATGGTTTAACTTGAAAATTAAAACAGAAACATATGATGCTGAGACAATTGAATAATCACATGCAAAAAATGATGCTGAATTCCTAACTTAATTTACATTAAAAAATTAGTTCATAATGAATCAGAGACCTAAATGTAAAAGATATAACCAGAAAACATGTGGAAAATCATAGAGAAAATCTTAATGACCATAGATGAATCAATGGATTGTTGTATTTGACACCCAAAGCACAAGCAACAAAGAAAAAAATGCAAATTAAACTACAAAAATGAAAATATTTGTCCATCAAAGGCCGTTATTATGAAAGGGAAAACACAGCCAATGTAATGGTAAAATATTTGCAAATTATTTATCTGATAAGGGTTTAGATCCAGGTTGTATAAAAAAGTCTTAAAATTCAACAACAAAAGATAAAGAACACATATTAAAAAATGTGTAAAGAATTTGAATGGACATTTTTCAAAAAAGTTACACAAATGCCAAACAAGCATATGGGAAGATATACAATGTCATTAGTCATTAAGGAAATCACATCAAAACCAGAGTGAAATTCTACTTCACACACATAGGTTGGCTTTAATAAAACAGTATACAAAATAACATGTTTTGGTAAAATATCGAGAAACAAGAACCCTCCTGCATTGCTTGTTGAAATGTAAAATAGTGCAGCCACTGTAGAAAACAGTTTCATGTTCCTCAAAAATTAAATGTAGAAGTACCATATGACTTAGAATTCCACTCCTATGTATATACCCAAAATATTTAAAAACAGCTACTCAAGCAGATGTTATACACAAATGTCAATAGCTGAAATATTCACAATATCCCAAAGGTGGAAACATCCCAAATGATACCCCACAATGAATTAATAAGCAAATTGTGGTATATATTTACAATAGAATATCATGAAGTCAAAAATGGGATAAAATATTTATCCTGATGAATGCTACCACTAGAATGAACCTCAAAAACACTATGCTAAATGAAAGGAACCAGAAATTAAAAATCACATTTTCTGTGATTCTTATTCTATGAGAGTCCAGAATGGACGATTCCATGGATATTGAAGGCAAATTATTAGTTGAAAGGGTGGGGATGGAGGAAGGTAGTGATTGCTAAAGGAGGAAAGATTCCTCATGAGTAATGAAAAAATTTTGAAATGAGAGAGCTAGAGTGGTTGCATAGTATAATGAATGCACAAAATGTAACTTAATTATACATTGTAATATCATATAAATTCAATACCATATAAATTTCACTTAAAAATATATTACTGAGTATATTCTCTGACTAAATGCAGTTAAAGTGAAATTTAATAAAATATATACAAAACCCTTAAACATTTAGAAATTATAATAAATTTCTAAATAATCTAGTTTTTTTAAAAAAAATT
The DNA here is from genome assembly GCA_029593785.1 of Cabassous unicinctus. Lineage (NCBI taxonomy): Eukaryota > Metazoa > Chordata > Mammalia > Cingulata > Chlamyphoridae > Cabassous > Cabassous unicinctus. Next base: position 13,517 of record JAQZBX010028819.1, read on the forward strand.
AGAAGGAAATCAGAAAGGATTACAATGTAAATGATAGTAAAACTACCAAATGTTATTTTTTTTCTTATTTAGGTAAAAGCAGTGCTAATAAGAAAAGATATGCTTTTAAATATGAAGAATATAAAATAAGGAATTTAGTAAAAATAAGCTGGGAGAGAAACATCTGTTAAAACCAAAATGAGAAGTAAGGAAATAATAAAAACAATTAGAGAAATCGAGGACATAATGGAAAAATGATAAATAAATTGAAAGTAGAGAAAACTGTTTTATTGTAGAATCAATCATATTAATAAACCCCTCTAAAGATTAGTTAAGAACAGAAAGAGAGTAAGAGAGTGGGAGAGGGAGAGAGAAAATTAGAGACAGCAACACAGAGAATTAGAAAACTAAAGTAAGCTATGAAACTGTTATCATTCATGTAAGAAGGAATACACATGCAAACACAACATTCAGTAAAAATATAGTAAGAAAACATGAAGACATATACAAGTTTAAAAATTAGATAAAATGAACCATTTATATGTAAAATAAAATTTACCAAAACTGACAAAAGAAGAAATTTTAAAAATATTTTCATAGCCATATATTAAAGTTTTTAATATAATAAAAATTTATCACAAAGAAATCTCCAGGATCAGATAGTTTCTTAGATATATACTACCAAGAATTGAGGAAAAAATATTGCCAATCCTATGGCAACTCTTTCAAAAATAATATAGAAATGAACACTATCAACTTATTTTATAAGTCCAGAAAACCTTGATCTCAAATCTGACAAAAACCCTACAAGAAAAAAAAAATTAAAGACACAAACAATAATGAACATAAATAAAAATGTGCAATAGAATATTAACAAATGGAATCAAACAATATATTTAAAGGAAAATATATGCTGACAGTGAGCATTATTCTAGGAATGTAAGGTTAGTTTATCATTCAAAAATCAATGTTAAACAACACATTGAGGAAAACAAGGGAGAAAAGCATGATAATTTCAATAATTGAAGAAAAAGATTTTGACATGAGCTATAAATGATGTTAGCAAAGTAGGAATAAAGGGAAATTTCCTCAATTTAATAATGGGCATCTTAATACTGAGAATCTTTTTATGTGCTCATTGGACATTTGCATGTCTTCTTTAGACAAAGTCTCTTCAAGTTCTTGCCATTTTTAATTGGATTGTCTTTGCTTTTGAGTTGCATAACAGATTTATGATTTACAATTATTTTCTCCCATTATATAGGTGTCTTTTCACTTTCTTGATAATATCCATTATATGCAAAAGTTTTAAATATGATGAAGCCCAATTTATCTATTTTTTTTCTTTTGTTACTCTTGCCTTTGGTATCGTATCTAAGAATCCATTAGGTCATGAAGATTTTCTCCTTTGTTTTCTTTCAAGAGGTTTTGGATTTGTTCTTATATTTAGGTCATTTTACCTCTTGAGTTTATTTTTACATATGGTGTGAGGAAGGGTATCAGATTTGTTTTTTGGCATATAGAAATACAGTTTTCCCAAGGATTATTCTTACCTTCTTGAATAGACTTGACACTTATTGAAAATAAACTAGCTAGATACATGTATTTTATTAATCAACCCTCAATTCCAAATAATATATTTTAGCATAGCAACAACTTCATATATTTCATTGATTAAAAAATTCAAGAAAAAACCTCTAAGTTTTATAATGTCATTTACTATTCAAGAACTTTGCAATTGTTCCAGTTTTTCTGGGCTGAGCTGATGTCTATTTTTCCCTATTGTAACTTTAATCAGTGGCTTTAGGTGAGTGAATGAGTACTTTTATTTACTGTAGGTCCCCATGGGACTGTTCAAATTATTTATCTTGTTTTGTTCCTTTCTTCAATTGCCCTCATCTTTTCTCCCTGGGGTATATGTCGGGTGCCCTAAATAATTAGCAGGTACATAAAGAGAATATTTAGTCTCTTAGATGATTTGGGCATAATAATGAATTAATTACACACAGCTTCCTTAGGGAGCATCACAATGGTATCCTGAAACCGTAATTTTTCCCACTGTAAAAAAAAAAGAAGTTTGGGAGAAAAAAATCCAGTACTTGACTTAAGGTGAGTGGATAAGTTTTGTCTTTGATTCTGATTACACGTGGATATTGGAAATTTCTGACTATAGACACTTATGCTCTCTTAGAGCTAATTTCATCAAGTACTATGCATTTATATATTATCTCTTTTATTAGCTGTGGCTCACTCCTGTAATACATTGTTTTATCAGCATTAAATCCTATGAAATGATCATGTGCCAAAGATACATTCATTTTGCTTGGGATGATAGTGACATTTGGATACAAGTGCAGAGAGAGTTAAAGCATCTGAAAACATCATCAATAATCTAATCTAATAGAATCTATTAAGGTTAGGGTTTTCACATAAAATACAGAAACCCAGTGACATTTGAAATTGTGAGAACAACAAGATAGTATAAATTTGCCCTATGCAATATTTGATAAATGATAAATATTCTTTTAGTAAAATATCCAGTAAAATACTGATAAACAATTCATATTTTTAGAATTAATATGCCCTATATAATATTTGATAAACTCTGAATAATTTTTAGACAAGTATGCCCCATGCAAATAGTTGCCCTTTTGCTGTTGTTTTTCTACTCAATTTCCTACTATTGGATCTAATTTTCTCAGTATCTGTATTACACCTTGATTGAGTAGACTCATCAGTATATAGCAAGATTTTAAAGAGATGTGGAATTTAGGAGAATCTCTTGAACTGAACATAAATCCTATATGATAACATCATTACTAAACACTGAAATTTCAGTTTTTCCTTTGCAAATTTTGTCTAATGTCTGTTCTAACCGTTATTCTCAACAGGAGGTATTACAGTGTATATATGTTAATATATAATTAACATATTCAGAAAATGTAAGAAATATCAAGTAGAAGGAGCAGGGTAAAAGAATACAACTATTTCCAGAGGAGTAATAACTGACACTGAAAATGCAGATAGGCTCAATAAGCAGTAGAATAATTCTTAGCAAACCATGGAAAGACACCAAATTGCTATAACTGGTACTGGAATTCTGAATTATTTGTTCAATCCAGTGCATACCTATTCTACAGGAATTGTAAAATTCAAATTTGAGAGAGTTTTTAAATGGGTATAAGCTTATAGTTCTTATATTGTGGAAGAAGAGGAGCTTATATAGGAAATGAGGCTCAAAGCAGCTACAGCAGTCAACCTCATCTAGAAACAGGAAATGGAGGTTTCATATCAATCACAATCAATCAAGCCCTGTCTCCAATCTCCTTAATCAGGCTTACAAAATCAACAGCTAAAATTATCAGAATCCTAGAATGGGTACCAATTTCAGGAAATTTTCACCCATCCAAAGGATCCAAAATCGTTCTTACCAGACAACTGCCTCAAGATGGCTCTGGGCTTCAACTACACTAAACTAGACTTAGATCTTGGAGATGGAGGGGAAGAAGGGAGGGTGAAAGAAAGTCCCTACATGCTAGTTTTGTAGCCTAAATTTGGATACTACATTACCTTATATAATTTCAGCCTGCATTTTTTTGTCTAAATATTTGGAACTACATTATTATTTCAATTGAAAATTGAGCTTATAGCGCCCTAGGTTAACACTGAGAGGAACGTGACTGTGAGAGGAGTTTGAAAAGGACTCCAAATGGATGAGGCTAAAGCAACTTCCGTAACTCCAATTAGAGCAGATCCAATTTGATTTCTTGACTTTCCTTTTTTAACAGTATGAAAAAACAGGTAGGATTTATCACAAAAATGATTGAAAAATCACAGTGTTATGCTCTATAAATTCTCCTTTTTACAATTACAGAAAAAAAGTTTGTAATATATGATGTAATAAAGTCATAAATACATTTTAAATGCAATATAGACTATCACTTCCACACTGCTATATCAGGGGAAATAATGCATATAAGATTAAATAATCAAAATCCTGAATATTGATGTAAACCAAAGAATTTAGCAGGAATTGCCAGATATTTTTGTTCTTTAAGTTTATATATTTGTGGCTTTAAAAAAATTCTAAATGAAATTTGAGGCTTAAACATGAACACACATTTAGCGTGAAAAGGGTAAAAACACAAAATTCAATTACAAAAATATCTGATAATGGTCATAAAATTCATTCTGTTAATTAAACCCTTGACACATCTTAGCACACAAGGTGCTAGGAGTGTCCGTAGGAGTCATTTACACCCAGAACAGACAGAATTACTTTATTATATATGTCATTGATTTGATCTACATAAATATATTCAATAATATTAACTATACTTTTAACTTCATTCTCATGTAGCTGGCCCCCAGTAATTCCTGTGGATATTCTGATGCAACGAATCATTAGGTCAAGGACAATGGAGCAAAAAACAAACTGGAACAAGAAGATGGCCATAACTGAGGATAGATATTATCATGATAATCAACTTGATCATGGTCATCTTATTACAAAACATTTACAAATTTATATGACTGTGTGAGTTTATCGCTAGGGCTCCAAACAGGGTCTTTGAACTGTAATTGAGAGACCATAAAATAGAAGCTTCATTTGTTTCACCTTTTTCTGCCTCTTTCTTTAAAAATATGAAAATAAAAAAGAATCGTACAAAAATAAACATAAAGCTGTGATGTTATTGGGTAGATAAATAAAAGCTAGTATTTCCATGTTAAAACATACATGGTTTTCTTATCAGTGGATATATATTATTGACTCTATTAAGAGTTTAAACCATGTCTGTCTTATTAGTGCACAATGTGTATTATATGGAACACTCCTATTTTAGGAAAAGGGAACTTTTATAGTTTATATCAGCTGTAAAATCAGATGTGGGAATTTATTATCTATCTACCAATATAAAAAAGAGTCTACATTATGTCTGTAAATAATATAATTTGTTTATACAATTTCACATAAAATCTAATAACAATCACTCTGTTGCGTTTCTCAAGAGATAACTGGATAAAATGGGCCAACAGAATCTGACAGCGCAGCCTGAATTCATTGTACAAGGAGTCACGGGGCACCCTGAGCTTCAGGCTCCCCTTTTGGGTTCTTTCTCATCATCTACATGGTCACAGTGGTGGGCAACCTGGGCATGATCATCCTGACCAAGGTGGACTCTCGCCTCCACACACCTATGCATTTTTTTTTTATCAGACACCTGGCTTTCATTGATCTAGGTAATTCTACTGTCATTTGTCCCAAAATGCTGATAAATTTTGTTGAGGAACAAAATACCATTTCCTATTATGCCTGTGCTGCACAGTTGGCCTTTTTCCTTATGTTCATTATCAGTGAATTTTTCATGTTGTTGGCCATGGCCTGCGACCGCTATGTGGCCTTCTATAACCCTCTGCTCTACAATGTTATCATGTCCCAGAGACTTTGTTATGTGCTTGTGGGTATCCGCTACCTCTATAGCACCTTTCAGTCTCTGATGTTCACCATTAAGATTTTTACATTGACCTTCTGTGGCTCTAATGTCATCAGTCATTTCTACTGTGATGATGTTCCCTTGGTTTCTATGCTCTGTTCCAATGTGCAAGAAATAGGATTATTGATCATAATATTTTCAGCATTTAATTTGATTTCCTCCCTCCTATTAATCCTAGTGTCTTACCTGTTGATGCTGATAGCCGTAATTCTAATGCATTCAGCTAAGGGCAGGAAAAAAGCTTTCTCCACATGTGGTTCCCATCTGACTGTAGTGGCAGTGTTCTATGGAACTCTACTATTTATGTATGTGCAGCCTAAACCTGTTCACTCTTTTGAAAGTGACAAAATTTTCTCTGTGTTTTACACTTTAGTCATCCCTATGCTTAACCCCTTGATCTACAGCTTAAGGAACAAAGAAGTAAAAAATACCTTCTACAGAATCTTTAATATTCCATGATCTTTAATTCTGATATTCAATACAGAATATTGTTCTAGAAAATTATGACAAAAGCAAATGTCTTTTGATAATATTTTAATAGATAGAATTAATTTCTCCTTGGCTCCCAAGCAAAATCATTCTCCTTGTGCTTCTATAGACATCATACTTCCCTTGAATGGAACACTTTTACACTCTACCACTCTACATCCTTAAACCATTTGTTCCTAGTTTATTTTTTCTCTTTAAGGACAAAGATATTCTCAATCTTTTTCTTTGTATTTTCTGAGCCAAAAAACAACAGTGTATAGAAAGTTTGAGACTGAGAGTTTTCTTTGTATCCTTTTGACAGCATGAAAAATTTATTTGTTCTGCTGTAATTTCCCTTTTCTACTGTGATAATCATTTCTTGTTGACTATGCTTTACTAATATAAGTGTGAAACAGATTTGATAAACTTGATCATTAGCACTTGATCTTATTTCATTTCTCCTGATATGCATAATGCAGTACTTGCTGATTTTCACAGCCATGCTCCATATGCACAGATAGAAGGCACTTTTGAAAGAATCCATGTTAGTAAGTAAAAAAAAAACAATCAGAGAACAGAAGGAAGGATAAAAATGAAGATATTTAACATACCAGATTGGAAGGCCTATAGGAATCATTAAAGGTGAAAATTTAAGCGGAATATGAAGTAAAGCTATTATGAGAACCTGCAGATAATATTGACAATTCTCTAATATTATTTTAATGGATTTGTAAAATATTATATTGGTGAAGAAGGAAGAAGAATATCTCTAAAAGGCAAAATATCCTAGGGTAACTTATCCTCATTGTAGAGCACCCAAATATCAGTAAAGCCACTATGTAGATAAAGTACCATTCATTAATAGAGGATACGTAAAAGGATGATGAGCAAAACTGTAATGAATTAATATGAGTTCCATTGAAGTAATACACACTCTTCTAATTATATTAAATTAATTACTATAATATCTTGGGGACAGATATTTATATCATTTTCAACTCTTCTCTGTTTCAAACAAACAGCAAACAGAACACCCTTCTATATTTTATAATTTCCTCTTAACCAAATAATTAGAGACAGAGAAAATTCTCAACTATGTACCATCATTTAAACAAAGTAAGTGAAACTCAGTTTTTACACTCTGCTATGCTTTTGGCATAGATAGCATGTTAAGAAAAACTTCTGAACTCATAAATAAGATAAATATAGTTTGTAGGATTTGAGACCATATTTCTCAACCAGGGAAAATGTGAAATGAAAAGAAATTGTTTAAAAACAAAAAAAAAATACTTATAATTGACAAATAAAAATATATGGCTATCATAAACCACACATTGGATTAAATTTTTACATATTCCATCATTCTGTGTATGTGTATTTTATTTATTAAGACAAACTCCAAAATTATATTCACTCATAGAATTTATATCTTACTCTATTATGCCAAAAATAATAAATTCTAATAGTGATATATCTTGGTTAATTTTATCAGACAACAAGTGTGATTGTGGTGCTTAGTTGTTTGGTCAAACACTGAAATAACTCTTCTTGTGGAGCTATTTTACAAAAGAAATTAGAGTCTACAATCAATTGACATTATGTAACGGAGATTATCATCAATAATTTTGGTAAGCCTCATTGAATCCATAGATTTTAAAAGCTAGAATTGAGGGTTCCAGTGTTCAGAAGAAACTTTGCTTCAATACCACTCCCTCCAACTTTTTCTGAGTGTTCAGCCAAAGAAATTCTGATTCAAGTATTCAACATCACTCTTACCAGAGTTACCAACCCCCAGCCTGTACTGCAGAATTTGGACTTTCCAGACCCCATATTCACACGAACCAATTCCTTATAATATTCTATTAATACATACATACATTTTGTTGGTTCTATTTCTCTGGAGAACCCTGGCTGATACATCCTGGAATTCAGAAAAGTGAAGAATGAAATGAGCAGAGCATTAATAGACAATATACATCTAAAAGAGTTCAAATGTGCATTTTTAATATTTTATGGTGATGAAATTTTAAAAACATAAAAATAATCATTTTAAATAATGCAATTCAGTGACAGTACTCTCACAATGTTTTCCAACCATCACTTGTATCCAGTCCAAAACATTTTCATCACCATCAAAGAAGATCCCAAGCCAGTTAAGAAGCCACTCTTAGTTCTGCCATTTTCCAGTCCCTGGTATCCACAAATCTCCTTTTGATCACTATGGATTTGCCTATTCTGGCATTTCATAGAACTTCAATCACAAAAGAAGTGACATTTTGTAATTGGCTTCTTTAAATTAGCATAGTATTTTCATGGTTCATCCATGCTATAGCATGTAGTAGTCCATCATTCATTTTTGAGGCTGAAAAAAATTGTGTTTGTTATATATACCACAATTTTTCTCTCCATTCTTCTGTGATGAACATTTGGCTTATTTCCATATTTTGGCTACTGTGAACAATGCTTGTATGAAAATTCACATAGTACTATTTGTTTGAAAATTTGTCAATTCTTTGAGGTTATATATGTAGTAGTGTCATATAATTCTATGTTAAACTTAAGTTAAACACAAGGAGCTGCATTATTTTATATTGCCACTAGTAATGTACAAGCATTCAAATTTATCCCACTCCTTGCCAAATTTTTATTTTCATTAAAAAAAATTGTCTGTCTTAGTGAGTGTGAAATTTTATTCCATTTTTTTTTTTGGATGTACCAAGGACCTCGTACATGGAAAGCAGGTGCTCAACCACTGAGCTACAACTGCTTCCCTTTTGTTTGTTTGTTTTTTTAAAGGCTAGACTAGGAGTTGTTTTTTTTCCTCAAAGTTTTATTTTCTTTACTTACCCCCCCTTCCTTGTTGTTTGCTTTTGCTGCCTGCTTTCTTTCTCTGTTGTGTACTCTCTGGGTCTGCTCATCTTCTTTTTAGGAGGCACTGGAAACTGAACCCGGGACCTCCCATGTGGGAGGAGTGTGCCCAGTCACTTGAGCCACCTCTGTTCCACACTTGTTGTGTCTCTCATTGTGTTTCCTTGTTGTGTCTCCTCGTCGTGTCATCTCATTGCATCATCTTGTTGTGTAAGCTTGCTGTGCCTGCTTGCTATCTTGTTTGTCTTCTTTAGGAGGCACCAGGATCTGAACCTGGGACCTCCCATGTGGTAGGCATGTATCCAACTGCTTGAGCTACATCCTCTTCCCTCCTTTGCTTTTGATTTACATTCCTCTAATGACCAATAATTTTCACATTATTTTCAGGTGCATTTTTCCATTTGTAAATCTCCCTTTGAAACCTATCCAACTCCTTACCCCATTTTGTAATTGAGTTGTTTGACATTTTATATTGAGTTAAAGAGGATATATAACCTGAATAGTAGACTCTTATTTGAGGTATTATTTGTAAATAGTCACATTTTGTTAGGATGTCTTTTCTGTTTATTTATAGCATCTGTTTTTGCACAAAAGATTTCAATTTTGGTGATGTCCAAATTATCCTTTTTCCCTTTGGTTATTTTGCTTTTGGTAGCAGATATAGGAATCCACTACCGAATCATGATCATGAAGATTGGCTCTTATATTTTCTTCTATATTTCTATAGATCTTTGAGTTAATTTTTATATAGATCTTTGAGTTAATTTTTTATATAGGGTGTGAGGAAGGAGTCCAAGTTCATGTTCTTTCATGTGGACATCCAATTGTCTCAGCAACCTCTGAGGAGAATATATTTTCTTTATTGAATGGTATTGTCACACTCATTGAAGGTTTTATATTTATTATTTGATATCTAGATTCATTCCATTGTGCCCAGAGAAGATAATTTTCATGACTCTGGTTTCAAAGTTCCTAAATTTATTAAGAGTCATTATATGGCCTAACCAATGTTCTATCTTATAGAATATTCCATGAACTCTCAAGAAGAATGTGTTGTGTACTGTTTTGGGGTGGAGTGCTCTGCGTAGATTTATTAGTTTTAGTTTGTTTAAAATGTTCATTAAGTCATCTACTTTCGTATTGATCTTCAATCTATTGCTTTATCCATTATTGAAAATCTGGTACTGAATTTCCAACTATTATTTTAGAACTGTCTCTCTCCTCAATTCTGCCCATTTTTGTTTCATTATTTGTGTGTTCTTCTGTTTGATATCTATATTTTTTCATTGTTTTAATTGTTATATCTAGATGAATGACTTTTTAACAATTGCAATGGCTTTATCTGTAAGAATTTTAAATTTAAAGCTTATTTTTTATATTAATTTAGCAACTTCACTTCTCTTTGCACCTTGTTTTTGCTAATTGTATATCTTTGGATCTAAATTGAGTTTCTCATAGACAGCATATATTTGGCTCATGTTCATCTTTTTTTAAACTCCATTCTGCAAATATCTACCTTTAATTGGAGCATTTCTTCCAATATGTTATATATTACGTTACTCCTTATTTCTTCCATTGCTGCTTTTTGTTTTTGCTTAATTGCTTTTTGTGTTGTTTAGTTTTTATTTCATCCTCTTTTCTTTTTCTGTTTCTAACAGTCTACCCTTCCTTATAATGTTGTTATTGTCATAAATTTTTATTTTTATGCCTTTATAGCTTATTATCATTGATTTTAAATAGTTTTTGTATTTGTCTTTTAAATCATATAAAAACATAAAGAGGAGTTAAAAATCACAGATATTATAATACTGGATTTTATATTTACCTAAGAATTTATAATTCCCTATATTTTTTATTTTTTCATTTAGCCTCGTGTTACTCTCTAGTGTACTTTTATTTCAGACTCAAGGAGCACTCAGTATTTTTTGTAAGGAAGGTGAATTAGTGATGATGTCTCTCAGCTTTTATGTAACAAGGAATATCAAAATTTCTCCTTCAGTTTTGAAGGAGACTTTTGACATTCTTTTCTCTTTTTCATCATGTTATAGAAATGTCATTTCAATATCTCCTGGACCCCATGGTTAGTAATAAGAAATTGGCTGCTTTGTTTGCTTATCTTCCAAAATCTTATATCATAACATGGGTTGCTTTTAACAGTTGAATTTTTTTATCTTACAAGTTTACAGTTTTGAGGTGAGAAAAATGTCCAAATCAAGGCATCATCAGATGATGCTTTCTCCCCAAAGACCAGCTGCCAGTTATCCTGGATTCTTCTGTCATATGATGAGGGACATGGTAGCGTCTGCTGGTCTCTCCCTTCTCTTTCAAGTTTCAATGCTTTCAATTTCTTGATTCCATGGCTTTCTATGTTAGTCTGAATTTCATTCTCTTTTAAAGGACTCCAGTAAGAAGATTAAGACCCACCATGAATGAAGTGGGTCACATCTTAACTTTTTAGATCCTGCTTACCAAATATTTTACTTACAATTGGTCCACATTCATAGAAATGGATTAACATTAAGAACGTACTTTTCTGCTGTTCATACTGTTGCAATCCACATCAGTTGTTAATATAATTGGTGATTATTTGTACCTGATATGTTTCTTCTTTCTTGTTCTTTTCAAGATTCTTTCTTTGTATTTGTTTTTCAATATTTTTATTGTAATGTTTTAAATTGTGGATCAACTTGTGTTTCACTTTCTTGAAATTCACTGAGCTTCTTGGATGTGTAGATTCATGTACTTAATAAATTTGTAAATTTTAAGTCATTTTTCCCAAATATTTTGTCTATTCATTTCTCTACTCCATCCACCCCACTTCAAGAAATCTCATTATGAATATGTTCATATACTTAATGATGTCCCAGAAGTCTCTTATACTGTGTTCAGTTTTCTTCATCCTTTTTTTCTCTGCTCGTCAGAATGGATAATTTCAATTGACCTACCTAAATGCTTTCTGGTTTTATTTCTCTCCCCAAATCTGCTGTTGCTATCCTTTCTTAATTTTTTAAATTGTATGTATAGCTTTCAACTCCAGAAATTCTATTTGGTTATTTTTATATCTAACTCTTTATTGATATTCTTTGTTTGTTAATTCATCATTCTCTTGCTTTAAAAAATTTTTGTTCATGATTTCCTTTAGCTCTTTGAGCATATTAAAGATAACTGAGTTGAAGTCTTTGTCTAATAATCCCAATGTCTCTTCCTCCTCAGGGACAGTTTCTGTTAATTTTATTTTCTTGTGAATAGGTCATTCATTATTGTTTCTTTGTATTCCACATTTTTTTTGAAATGTGACATTTTGGATATTATAAAGTGATTACTCTAGAAATATGATATTCCCCTACTCAGGATTTTATGTTGTTACTTACTGTAGTTTGTAGTTACTTATTTGTTTGCTGACTTTTTAAAACAGATTTAAATACTGTATTTTTTGTCAAATTGGGTCTTTGAATGTTTGGTCTTTAACGTGTGGACAGCTGGTGGCTTGACAGATTTTTAAAACACTTTGAACACAAAAGAAAGAAAAATAAGAAAAGAAAAGAAAAAAACACATTCTCTGGAGATTAGCTCTGTGTTGGGATGTTCCTGAAACATTTAGCCAGTCTTTATACAGATCTGCCCCAGCTTTTACTTACAGATTGTGCTTAGACTAAAGATTACCTGGCAGTGAAAGCACAGTATCTCCTTAAGTTTTGAGGTTTTTTGGCTTGTTTGTTTTTCTTTTTGTTTCCCTGAGCATATCTTGCACAGAGCAAGCCTGTGACTTTCTGTATTCTCTGTTACACAAAATAGCTTTCAAACACTTTATTTTAGAAAGTAACTCACTCCTCTCACTTTTCCCCCTGGACATTTGCAGTGTCTATGTTATGCCACAACTGTATACTTTTGCTACACATGGTAGCAGCTTGTTCATTTGCCTTTCTATGCTTTTGAGGTATTACCTCTGCTTAGTCCCTTTTCTTTTATGACGTTGTTTCAATTTAGGTAAAACAATGGAAAGCACCTTGTGTCAGTTATTTGGGCAACATCCAAACAGGTCCAAATATACTGCAGAAAGCTTTTCTCCTGTGGTTAAGGTGCCTTTTTCTTGATTTAGTATTTGTATGTTTGCTACAAACCTTTGCCTATCTTACAGAGTTCCAACAAATATGATGCTGACATATTGCTTATTTTTTCAGTACTTCTGTTGAGGGGCAGAACTTTGGAGCTTCCTCCTCTGCCATTTCCTCTGTCATTCCTATATTTATAATCATTTTAAAAAACAAATAAGATATGAGATAAGGGAAAATGATCAAATAACTTAAAAAACACAGTTTGTCTCATTATTTTTTGAGTATTTTCATTTTTCAAATTGACATATTTAGTTGATCAACCCAGGTAGGAAACTCATTCACTGTTTTCAGCAAAATTTAATGTAAAAACAACTATGTCAAGTATTTTTTTAATTTATTGTATATTGATGGGGATAGAGAGAGGATCATATATTATATTGAATTCTTATTTTACCACCCATGGTCCAGTTCTTTCTTCCCACTAGAGTGGAAACCAATTTAATTCCTCCTCGCCCCAGATACTCCCACGTTTTATAAATAATATATATTATAAATAATATAAATAATCACCAAATACAATATTCAAAGACTCATATGTTGGAGTAAAAGACTGTTGTCTTCTTTAAGAAAGTTTCTCTTCCTAACTTAAATAGATGATAGGAATATAAACATTTCTAGTCAAAATGCTCTCAGGGTTATTCTTACTTCCATGATGTAGCAACTAGGACCAGACTTACCCTCTTACCATAAACAAAGAGAAAATTGCACAAAATGTAGGGAGGAAAAAGTTTTGACATTGAACAACAGGCAGAACAAGACTGTGATTCCTAAGAAGCAGAAAGTGATGATAAGTCTAGCTAACTGTCTCAGGTACTAACTGGAATGCATGACATTCCAAGCAGATAACAATGGACTTGTTGAAATGAGGAGACAAATGTCGGATCTTGGGAAAGCAGAAGAAATGAAATATGCCAGATAGAGTATATTTAATAATCAGAAAAAAAGCACTAAAAATCTAAAATATGGTGGCCTGTGTTTGTAGTTGAATACTAAATACACATTCCAATGTGAAAGTACACAATGCTGTGAATTAATGCCTATGTACTTATAAGCTGAAAAATTCAAAGAGAGGGCAGGTAGATATTAGAATTCCAAACAGCCAGAGTCCTTGCTGCACACTCAGGCATCTGGTAAGGAGCTCAGAGTTAAAAACCTACTGTAG